>JALIZH010018672.1:600000-778959 GCA_030522465.1 Rhipicephalus appendiculatus | reverse complement strand
ACATTCTCTTTCTGCCATGGATGAAAACGATCGAGTTTCGCCCACTCATCATCATTCACTTCCTGGATATGGCGTGTTTTTTTTTTTCGAAGGAAGGGAATTGATCGAGGTGATCCGAGTTGGCTTCATTAGATTCCAGCCTTGACTGAAAAGAAAGCACCATTTTTCATGACCTACCTAAAAAAATTATGCGTGGCGCTGCTATCACAAACACCAAAGACCAGCGGAGCTTGGGGAAGCTCAGTAATGTAGTACCAAAGCTCACACTTATACCCTAGTTACACAGACAGCCGAAACCGCGGTTAACGTAACCGCGGTTACGATAACCGTGGTTCACTTATGTTACACGGTGTGCGAAACCAGGGTTTATGCCGCTAACCGCGGTTGCAGGAAGCCGAGCTTGGCAACCTCGGTTAGGCAGTTAACCGAGAAAATAGCGGCACCCATGAGCGATAAGTGCATCCCGGCGAGCGTGCGTGAAAAACGGGCGAACTGGACGACACGAACCACGGAAAGCCTGATAAGGCTATGGGGGGAATCATTCGCGTGATCTGCGGAGCACGTCGCGCATTTCACAGGTGTACGCGGCAATAACAGCCGAGTTGAACGCTGAACTGGCGCCTGACGTAGGGCAGTTCACGCCGAAGCAATGAGGTTTTGCCGTAAAAGATGTATATATTCGCATAATTGTACGTTTGGAGAAATTATGCAACAAATAAGTGACATATTTGTGTATAGAACGGCGACCTGCTGATTAGTGCGTTAGCTAGTCTGTTGTACGCCAGGCGGTGTTAGCCGCATTAACCGAGGACGCTTTCGCGCTGTGTAACATCGGCGAACCGTGGTTGGCGCTTACCGCGGTTCCACGCAGTTAACCGTGGTTGGTCTTAACCGCGGTTAACTTGCCCGTGTAACATGGGTATTAGTCTAACTTTTGCTGGGCTTCCGGCAGCTGCACTGGTCAAGTGGGATACATTCACAAGCCTCCGTATCTTCGTTTCTTCTCATACGCCAAATTTCGGCTTCCCTAAACCTAGAAACGGGACCTTCTCTTCTGAGACGCTTGGTTTCAGCTTCCCTGCCTCGTGCTTAAGGATCTCATCGCCATCGCCACGTCCGCTCACGATTAGCTTCTCGACGGCGCTGCAGTCCAATGGCTTCTTCCTCGGGAGTCTTGACAGTAGCCTTCGCCATTGAGCTCCTTCGAATTACCAAGTCCCGGACCAGTCGCAGGCTACCCGAGGACGCCTCGGCTCATAGGTGACTACGCCCCATACTGCCATTACCACGTGATCCAAATGTTCCCTGCGGTCTCGGGCCGTCTGCGCACACGAAATGCTCACCGCGTCCGCTATGGCGTCTGCCACACCATCTTCTGCGTCTGTGGCTGTAACGCGGCCACAACGCCGACCCAATCCCGATCCCGACCCCAACGGCGGTTAGAGATCATCAATGAAAACTATTTCCGTTGTGACACAGCTTACAATAAGTGAACTAGAGCGCGTGCGCATCGAAGACGCACCTGTGCGTTCCATCGCTGTTTCGTGAGCGAATCTCTTAAATGGCCCATAAACCGCCCAGAGGTCCAAATTCAGTTGTGGCGTTGCAGTTGCACACGAGTCTACAGCGAACGCTGACGGAGTTGCACGCGTTTCCTCGTTTCGCTCTTTCCTTCGCTAGGCTGCGTTCGTCGGCTCGCCTGCCCACCTCTCAGAGTGCCCTTCCACAGCGACCTAGGTGGAAACGCAACAAGCGCGTGCATCTGCCTGCGGAAAACAGGCTCTTGTTCGCTCACTGGCAGCGTCTTGCTCGCGACGTCAACTAATCATACAGATGACGTCATGATGGTTGTTCTCGATAGAAGATAGGCACGGAGAGGAGCACGCGAGCGTCTGTTGGTGGTTTAGGGGCCCTTTAAAGCGGCAGGTAAAACGTCGGGTGTCCACAAGAAACCCTCCACGCAGTTGCTTATCAGCCATGCCCACCGACGGAGACAGTCCGCGCAGCCACCGCGCCGAGTTTTCCCGCCGCCCGAGCCGAGTAGGAGCGACGAAAGGCCCGCGCTCCTGCCGGGGGTGCCACTGCAGCCTTGCACGTTAGTTCTGGCGCTGGAGTTCGGATATTTCTGCACGGTCTGTGACAGACTGTGGTTCGACTTTACTTAGTCCACGGCAAGGAAATCGCTAGCATCAGCCAAGAAGGCCACTTTAAGCCATCAAGTTCAACTATTTTCGCTGTTTCTTTAGCTTTACACGGCAGGTGTAAACTTCTCCCTTTTTTTTTCAGGCAAGCACCGCGCATATTTCCCTGACCTTCTGAAATGGGCACAAGCTCGACACGGTTAGCAACGCGGACGACAAGGATTGGGCGCGCAACCAATAGGAAATCCGGCAACACCGAGAAGAGGGCAGAAAAGCAAAGAGAGAGCGAGAGCGCGTCGAAAATTTCCCGTGTCCAGCTTAAGATGGACGCACGAGTGACGTTGAGGCTGCACACGGCGGAATGGAAAACGTGGCGAGGTTCTAACGGGTCCGCTGTAAACTATGTAAGAGCTCTGGAAAGCTTTTAATGACAGCCAGATAGGCTGATTTTCAAAGGCACCGACGAGCGAGACGCAGAAGGCTGCCTGTCTTCATGTGAAAAAGTGCAGGCGACAAACATGTCCGCCTTCATTTCTACGTCGTGGATGTGGCACATTTGTGGTTTCGAAATCCCCAAGTAGACGTTCCCAAGTGGCCATCCTATAAGGCAAGCTTCGCGGAAGTATTCGGCCGGCCTGCTGTTCGCAAGCTCCGCGCCAACAGCGCTTGCACAGCTGCACAAGCAGTCTGGGGAGACCTTCACATCTTACACTAAGGATATTGAAGGTCCTCTGCCATCGTATCAGCCCCGACATGTCGGACACTGACTAACTTCGGCACATCATGAAAAAGATTGAAGGCGACACTTTCCACATGCTCGTTGCCCAAGACCCTTAAACTGTAGCATAGTTGACTCTATATTGACAGAGCTACGACGAGCTACGGTGCGTTTCTAAGCGACACCCGAGCTTCGATACGACCATCGCATCAGCATTAACAATTGGCGCTATTTCTACTGAACAGACCACGTTTATGAAACAGATCAAGCAGTTCGTCCCAGAAGTGGCGCAGCAATCATTTCTTCTTCCCTATATTCACGACTATGCGCACACGCTGACTCCAAAGATGAGAAAGCTCTAGAGGGGCAAGTATCTGAATCGCTGCCTTCCACCTATCAACTTCCACCAATCTCCATGCCTTTGGTCTGCGCTGAGGTCGCAAGGAGACTATCACCATCGTGACCACTCGTCACGGACCTGCTAGACAGGCAACCGACGCAGCACGTCCACCTGTACGCTCGAACCCGCCACCTTTTCGCCGCCTCGCAGCGCCGTCTACAAATCCTTGGCGCACACCGGACAAGAGGGGATCTGCTGCTTGTGTTGCCTCCCTAGGAATATCGCGCACCTGTGTCAGCGTGATTTGCGCAAAGGTGCTGGCTGGGTAAGCTACAGCTACCCAGCCAGCACCCTTGTCGTACCGAGACACCACATACCACCCATACCACATGCACCCATACCACGTTGAACACGTCTTTAGGCCACCGCGGCTTCCACACTCGTCCGTCGCCCTCACCATGGCGCCGTTCCATTTCTCCTACCGTACGTCTCCTATGGTCCCCACTCGTCCAAGCGCAATATTGACAATCGGATTTAGCAAAACGTTGGTTCATGACTTCTGAAGGAAAAAAATTGTTGCGCAAAGCAACACACGGACAGACAAAGAGCACGGCAATGGCGCTATCCCACCCTCATAGCGACAGTCCCGTGCTCTTTGTCTGTCCGTGTGTTGCTTTGCGCTACAAATTTTTCCCCTTCAGATGACTATCGGAGTTCCCGTGGCAAGAGCTGCAGTCATGTCGACAACTTCAAGGCCTCGATTTTTACCCGCTAATGAAATAGCCGTTTATATTGAAGGTGTAGCTGTGCAAGCGTTCGTTGATACAGGTGCCGCTGTGTCTGTGCCATGTGCATAACTGCGCCGCAAGTAAAAGAAAGATTACGTCTCCTCTTTTTGATGTCTCTCTCCGTAAGGCAACCACATCCAACTAGCCGAGCGTGCACAGCTGGGCTAGTCATACGGTACATCTTGTATGCAATCGAAGCCGTCCATTTTCATCATGTTCTCACGACGTCATCTAGTGCTGGGGCTTCCTGTCCGCAGTGCGCGTGCAAGGTTCGAGTTGTCACCGATGTGTAAAGCTGTGCCTTCCCTGTATGCTGTTCTTGTGCCACTCCCTTTCAACGACGCGCTTTCTGCCACCGCCCTATTCGCACCCCCCGAAACCTTCGCCTCTAGCAAGAACTTCTTGCTTCCTTCTCCAGTTCTCACAATAGGAAACTTACGGCGCCATCTATATTACAAACCCATTTTCTTCACTAGCCACTTTATTCAATGGCAAACTTATAGAGCGCTTTGAGACGCTTTGAGGATATAAATTATATTCGTGACGACTTGACAAGTACTCGCGTCGACAACATTACTTCTGCTACCATAACCAATTCTTCGCTGTTAAACTGTTACTTGTAATCCCATCCCTTACGTAACACCAGTGTTGTACACGTTCCTCTAAAACAGGAACGAAAGCTCGTTCCTCGTTCCTCCCCAATTTCGGAACGAGTTCCCGTTACTAGTTCCTCAAATGTAAAAGGAACTCGTTACAGTTACATTTCCAAAATTGGAACGTGTCGTTACATTTACGTTACATTTCCGTTTTTCATAAATATAGTGTCGGATAATCCTGAGGCGAAATAAAGTGAGCAATTTAAAGCTCCCATCGAGCTACTTATATCGAACGAATTTAACATTGCCGACAGCAGTTTATACATAGATAAAGGAATCTAAATAAACGCTTCTAAATTTTTTCGAGACCACCGGCCTTACTATATCCATGTCACTGCAACTTTCGTGCTCGTCTATTTTAAGTCCAACACATGTGGCACTTTTCCACGTCGGTCTTCAAAGGCGCAGTCAGAATACTGCACTTCACATGTTCAAACGAATTTCTTGCACAGGAAATCGCATCGAAAGGGACAAAACTTAGGCGTTTAATGAGTGCTCATTCAATATTTAAGTGTGAGCAGAAAACAATGTTCAGGATACACACTTGCGCCTTAGTAAAGTCCTCGGTTCTCAAGTCATCAGACTTTCTGTATATTTCGTGCTATGTCTTTCTAGCTTTTGCTTTCCTTCTTGTCTTTCATTCTCTATATTTTTAACGCGATAGCGTTAAAGAGCTAGTTTCATAAATTCCGGCGTCGGCGTCGGCGTCGTTGGTTGCGAGCGAAAAATCATCATCTTGTCCGTGACCGAAAAATCGAGAAAGATGCAAATAACATAAATAATAATAAAAATTTTCGGGTCCGAGTGAGGATCAGACCCGGGTCGTCTGCGTGGCAAGCGACCTCGGAGGCCATGCATGAAGCAACAATCTAATCCGAAAGGAAAAAATTAGCACGCAATTAGTACGTTGTTGAAAGTAGTACAGATAGATGTCATTTCAACATGCCCACATTTGCCTCATTGACACTTTGATAATTAGGTGAGTATTTTCGTAGTTACGAAATTAATTAGGACTAATTAATTAATTCGCATTAACGAAAAAAATAGTAGCGGCTACTACAGTGTACTGGGAACATTATGCACTAGGTCTGCCTCGCCTAGCGCCGTTCCTCTTTTTTTAAATCGTGCTGCGTGACAAATGGGACACCCTGTATATTGTAACGAACACACAAGAGACAACGCCCGTACGCTGGGCCGTCTGTTCTTTTTCTGCCCACTTCGTCGTCTTCCTCTACCACTTTCTTCCCGAGCCTGCTCCGTGAACCGGGTGCCGCTCAGTCTTCGTTACACTCGGCCACGCTGCGAACATGGAGCCCAGACAAAAAAATGACCCTTCTCTGGCGGTGGTTGTCTTCTCACAGGTGAAATATTCAGAGGTTCTGGGCCTTGAAACACCACCGGTAACAACGACGCCTCTGGCGGGCGGCACTGGCTACCTCGCGGAGGCCGTTCACAGCCACGCTGCGACTTGCTTCGGAAATCGGGCGATGATAGCTCTGGTGGACGCCACTGACTGTGTCGCGACGGTCGTCGCACGAGATTACGCCGTCGTTGTTCCCCGCTAAGGTGTAAACCATGCTTATGCATGTCGGCGTGCTGAGCAGACAAACACTTGCCCAACGAAGCGTGCCGGCGAGTTCGGACAGGTTGCAAGACCTGTCCTTCATGGTTTGACATCGCCGCCTCTGCGCTGCCGTCGCCAGACTCTCCAGTTCCATCGCCGCAAGAAAGAAAGACGCTCTTTGGCGGTTCCGTAAGGCGTCCATACGAATGAACGCCACCATGACTGAACCCCACGCTGCAGACGCCAGGGTTGTACAAAGGCATCGCCTCACTGCTTCGTGCGAGTTGGTCGCTGTCTGACCTGTCAGCGTCAGGTCCTCCGTAGACGCAGGCTGCCTCCTGGAGTACCGCACGGAACTCGGGTGGCACTCGTGCGAACTGCCCGTCATCGTCAGTAGAAGCGCACGCCAGGCTGGTAGATCCCGACAAAACAGGCAGATCTTGAATAAATGTGTTCTCGACAGCCATTGATTTCTTGAGCGCAGTACGAGCACACTCGGGCAACGACTGCCGTGAATTTCGGCAGATGTGCCTCCTGCAGATCAATGAAGATGCTCTCGCTACTGGAAGTCTGCGGTTGCGGCGTTTCGACTTTGGAATTGGGGGGCCGAGAAAACGTTCGCAGTCAAACAGCGGAGCTTTACTCCACCACCATCTATGATGAGCTGAACCTCACCGGACAAGAGATAGTCGGCACCCAAAACCATGTCAGCGTGCAAGTCTTCGAAGACAGGAACGGCGGCAAGGAACTTGCTCCCGGCTTCGGTCTGTAGCTGAAAATCCAGTGCACCAACAGGCAACGCACTCCCGTCGAGGACGCTGAGGGGTGCCTCGGACCAAGGTTGGAGGGTGACCGGGGCATGCTGTCGATGCAGCGCAGTACGTGGAGCTCCGGTTTGCACAACAGCCGTAAGCTCACCGATTCCATCGAGGCGGACCTGCACCGTCGGAAGCTGAGGCGTGCGGTATTCGGTGGCTCGATGAAGTGCAAGTGTTGGTGCCACATCATCGATTTGGTCAGCGAAACTCTGGCGGGATGTCCTCCACAGGGACTGGCTGCGAGAACAAGCCAAGTCCGGTGTTTGTGCGAGGACAGGATGTCAAACTTCCTGTCGATGAGCTGCAGTCTTTAGCTGCAGCTTCGAGGCGGTGCCCCTCCTGAGCTCTGTCCTCGGTATGCGTCTGGTTGAACACGCAGTTTTCACGGCAAATCCGGCCAAAAACAGCGATGAGCCATGCACTCCATTGTTGCCAGGACTGTAGCTTGGTGCCTTCATATTTATGCCACGCCTCCGCAGCACCACGAAGGCGGTCTACGGCCACCAGCCATTTTTGATTGTCGTGCCAGGCATGGCGAGAGCCGAAAGAATTAATCTCCTCAATCCACAGGGCAGCGTCGTCTTGGAAGCCTCGGAACTCCGTCACTGCCCAAACAGCCGATGATGACGCGGCAGGCGACAACACGGAGTCGAACGGCGCGAGGACGTCGAGCTGCTTCGACAGCTGTCGACGAGAGACGCGCGACGCGTTCGAGAAGCAAGACGTGCCCCACATCTGCTCCCGACAATACCTTCTTTTTGTGTGATCACAACGCTCCAGTGCCTCACCTGATATGTCAAACGCTTACTAAAAGTGAGCGTCTTGAACCCGTTGCGGACATTCTTCAGTACCAACATCTTCAGGAGCACAGCGACGTTGAAAATCTGCTTCTCGGCAACCACCCCGCTGCGCAGGGTCTCGCCTCGCTAGAGGCTAGCCCCTAGCACCGGCAGCACCTCGAACCCTACAGCCATGGATGTGCACACGGAAGGCGAAGACAGCTACCCAGCAACGTACAAACCCAGCGACTGGACACCGATAATCCGTGCGTACAAGGATGGACAGCCAAACCCACAAACGCAGGTTGTACCCTCCCAATCAGTCCCGGTTTCCGCTAAGCCTACCGCGTCCACAGTCGATGCTCCGGCCGACGCTGCCCCTGCGTCTTTCAAGCCGAGCTACCGCGCTCAACAACAACATCTGAGCGTGGCACATGCTGTCGCGCTGCGAGGTAAACAACTTCCTCTACTCCCCTCCCGGCACCATAAGAGTCGTTTTCCGACCAAGAGGAGGACTCGCCTTGAACGGAGCCATGGTGCAGCCACTCATGCGAGCTCTGCTAGGCACCGCTGCTGGCAGGGACCTTGGAGAGCTTCACCTCCGAATACATCCTACGAATAACACCTTCACGGTTGCTACTTCTCACGAGACAACCGCCCTACACCTCGTTCAACTCAAGGAATTGGTTCTCCAAACCACCACCTACCCTGTCGCCGCCTACATCGCACCACCGCCCGCTGCTGTGCGCGGCGTGATCTCGCAAGCCTACTGGGAGGAAACACCGGAGCAGATGCTACAGGACCTCCAGACCCGCAACCCGGATGCTGATATCATTGCAGCCCGCAGAATGGGTAGGACCCTCTCCATATTGATCACGTTTGCGCATGGACCAGTACCTCACACCATACGCTACATGAGTGTAGTGTATAGGTGCACTCAGTACAAGGGAAGCCCAGATGCGTGCACGAACTGTCGCCAACCAGGCCACAGATACGACGTGTGCCCCCACCCCAAAAGTGGCCTCTGCTCACGGTGCGGAGACAAGCACGAACGGCAAGATGTTCCAACTTGTATCCCAAGCTGCATTCTCTGTGGGGGGCCAGCACCTCACGGGCACCGGTTCGTGCAAGGCGAGAAATCCCACCGCCAAACGACGCAGCCCACCGCCTCAGAAGACAAAGTTGCCTAGCAAGGAGGACTTTCCCCCCCTCGGCAAGACCCACCCATCTACGTCTGCATGGTCCTCCGGGGCCACCAGGGCGAACCGCATGACCTCCCAAGACTCGGAGGTGAAGGCTCTGCGGGAAGAGGTAAAGCAGCTCAGGGCAGCCCTCTCTACCTCCACCTCAACTCTCCCTCCAGTTTCACCACCCCTGTCTTCACCCACCCCCATCCGAACAGCCTCCTCAGAAAAAAGGAGGCCTGATGAGAGCCCAGCCCAACCCATAGATTTGGAAGCGAAATTTCAGGATCTCGCCAAAAACTTAGAAGCCAGGTTCACAGAGCGCATTACGGCGCAAGTCACCGCTCAATGTCAAATTATGATAGAAGCTACCATTACCCGTATTATGGATAATGTCCTCTCGAGCATCATGACTAAGGTTGAAGAGCGTTTAGCTCATCTTACTTCTGGTCTCTCAGCAGCCTCCCTTCCCGCAGTCCCACCACCTCAACCCCTCCTTCGCCCCTCCACCCTACAACATGGCTCCTCCGACGGGCCATAATTCGTTACATATTATCCAATGGAACTGCAGGGGCTTTCGGCGAAAGCGCGACCCTCTGCAGCAAATTATTACCAATTCTTCGTTACCACCAGACATTATCGCTATTCAGGATGCTAATGTTTGCAGGCAACTGCCAGGGTACGGTGTTATTCCGTCAGACTCAACGGATGTTCCTCGCGTGATAACCTACGTCCGTAACTCTTTACCTTACGTGCAGCATGATATCACCTCCCCTATCGCTCACACCCTCATTGAAATTTTACCCCCCAACCCTGCACAGTCCCCCCTGTTCGTTCTTAACTGCTATCTTCTTCCGCGACAGTCTATTCAGTTACTCCCTCCTCTCCTCAAGTCCGCAGCACAATTGGCCGCTTCAAATCCCCCTGATCATCACCGGCGACTTTAATTGCGCTCACGTGGACTGGGGCTATCGGCGAACCAACCACAGGGGGCACAGTCTTATACAATGAAGCGCTGATGCTCCACCTGACCTTTTTTAATGATTTTAGCCTACCTACTCCGGATTGGTAATAGCGTCACTGCCGATACTAGTCCAGACCTTACGCTTGGCAGAAATATCGCCGACCTGCACTGGGACAGAACGCAAACCACACTGGGCAGCGACCACTACCTTATTCGCATAGTAGTGAATTATCAACGACCTCGGCGCAAATTTTCCGTTAGGCGCGTCGATTGGGACCAGCTCCGTAAATTCAGGCAAGCGCGGCCAACACAGGCCCCCTTCGACTTTGACTCCTGGGTTATGCAATTGCAGGAGGACATTCGCCAGTATACCCAAACGCTAGATACAACGCCAGAAATCCCCGTTATCGACAGTAAGCTCGCCCATCTCATCGAAGCTTATGATAACATTACGCAAAGGTGGAAAACTCAGAAGCACAACAGGAAACTAAAACTCAAGCTCGCGCAGCTTCAAACCCAAATCGAACAGCACAGCGCCACCCTTTGCAAAGCTAACTGGGCTCAGATTTGTGAGGACCTCCGTGGCAATCTCTCTACAACCCGCGCTTGGCACCTGTTGCGCCACATGCTAGACCCCACGCAATCTAATACCCAGACGCGTCTTAGCATTCGCCGCCTCACTCATAATTATCGGCAAGACATCGATGCCTTCCTTACGCAGGTGAAATGCACCTATACCACACCTGGTCTTCCTAGAAAACACCCCGAGTACACAGGTTCCCCCCAGTCCCAGCTTGACGCCCCCTATTACAGAATCAGAATTTCGTGCAGCCCTATTAAAACTGCGCAATACAGCACCCGGTGAAGACCAAATTACCAATGCTGCCATCCGCAATCTTGATGATGCCTCCATATCTGATCTAGTGAATTACTTTAATGAATGTTGGGAAGCTGGTACCCTCCCTGCCTCCTGGAAGCACGCAAAAATAATATTTATCCCTAAACCTCACAAACCCATCACCATCGACAACATTCGCCCTATTTCATTGACATCCTGTCTTGCCAAGGTCTTTGAGCACATAATCCTTGCTCGGCTGACGACGTACATGGAAGATAATCACCTTTTCCCCCACAGTATGATGGGATTTCGTGCGCATCTTTCTGCGCAGGATGCCCTTCTCCAAATTACGCACGACGTGCTTGACGATACCATACCCCACCTGACTAAAGCTATCCTGGCGGTAGACCTCACTAAGGCGTTTGATAGAATTCGACATGATGCCATATTACGGCAATTGCAGGCACTACAGGTAGGCCCCAAAACTTATAACTACATTCGTGCCTTTCTCTCTGGGCGCACTGCCTCCTTGCACATTGATAACCTGAGCACGGCCCCCTTACACGCTCGGCGAGGTCGGAACTCCTCAAGGCGCGGTCCTCTCCCCCCTTTCTCTTTAATATTGCTCTCATCCCCTTAGCCCACAAACTCAATCTTATCCCACACCTAAAGCATACCTTGTACGCCGATGATATTACCACATGGACTACTCATGGCTCTGACGGGGGAAATTGAGGGAAACCCTTCAATTAGCAGCCGACACCATCTCAGCTCACGCGTCATCTATTGGGCTCCAATGCTCCCCCTCTAAATCCGCGCTCTTTCTCATGAGGCCAAAATCAGCCGCTAACTCGCACATTGAAATCACTATACAAGGAACCGCTATCCCCCTTACCTCAACACTGCGCATCCTCGGCCTCTACTTGCAGGATTCTGGACGAAATGACCACACCCTCAAAACACTCAAGGCTTCCACGCAATCTGTGTTGCAGCTTTTACGCCGCGTATCCTCCATGCACAAGGGTTTAGACGAAGGGGACAACATGAAAGTTGTACATGCTTTCACGCTTAGCCGCATTTTATACGCCACCCCATATCTCAAACTGAACCGCACTGAAACTGAACGCATGAACGCCATGATCCGCCTCGCAACTAAGGCAGCCCTGAACCTTCCTCGTAGCACAAGCACAGCCAAACTCTTTGAACTGGGCATGCATAACACCCTTTCTGAGCTAGTTGAGGCCCATCTTCAGGCACAGTATTTAAGACTTTCCGCGAGCGCCACTGGCCGCCATATTCTCGCCTCCCTTCGCATAAACATACCCGCTAACCAGCCAACCTTTATAACCATTCCTCGACACATTCATGCCTCTCTAATAGTTAAACCCCTGCCTCGCAATATGCATCCTCAGCATCACACCGCTCGCCGCGTAGCTCGCGCAAATGCCCTTCACAAGAGTTACGGACAAGCTCAGGATGCCATTTGGGTAGACGCCGCTTGTACAGCACAAGAAGCTGTAGCAGTTGCCTACAACCCTACTCTACCACATCCCTTGATTCACCGCCTTCCTTCAGGCTCTACAGCGGAGGAGGCAGAGGAGACCGCCATCGCCCTAGCCCTTGCACAATCTGACGCGCAGTACATCTTCACTGACTCAAAAACTGCTCTGTACAACTACGCCAGGGGCAGGATACACCCCCCTGCCTGGCAGTTGCTGAACACCCCCACGCAAAATTTACCACGCATGGTAGAGCTCCAGTGGGTGCCGGCTCATTCAGGGAACCCCGGAAACGAGGCTGCCGATAAATTGGCCCGAGGATTAATTTGCCGGGCTCAGGACAGCCTCGATTCGGGCTTCTCGAAGGAGCGGGCGCACACTTTTGCAGAGCTCACGCAAATACCCCGTTTGAACCGCCGGACATACCCTCCCCCCAAATCCCTCCCTTACCCACTCCCAACAAATCCTATGGAGACGTCTCCAGACCCGCACTCTCCCATCTCCTCAGCTGTTGTCGCGCTACTGCGGCACTTCCCCTGAATGTTCCCTGTGCGGCGAACCCCACGCCACCCTTTCCCATATTCTTTTCGGCTGCCCTGCTGATCCTCCCCGCAGGGACAGCCTGCCATCTCCAGCTGGGAGGACTGGGAGGCCCTGCTCTCGTCTGAGGACGCGGCGTTGCAGCTTGCTGCGGTGACTCGGGCTGCCGATGTCATCGCGGCGAGGGGGCATGGCCGTGTAGACGTGGCGTGGGACCGCGCGGTGGTCCAGGGACCCCGGGGGGTCCAAACACACTTGCAAATAAAGTTTTTCTGTCTGTCTGTCTGTCGACAGCTGTCTGAGGGCATGCGTGAACTCTACGACGCCATCGGGTGAGGCTCCCAAAGAAGTAGGGGCGGCATTTGCTGAAGATACAGCAGCCCCGGTGCCCACTGCGGCGGAATCCATGCACAAGGACGCGAGGACGGCGTCCGTTGGAGGCTCAGATGATGCGAGGGTCATCTTCACGGGACCCTTGCCATTGGGAAGTCGAGCCGCCGAGGAGGCCTGGACGCCGTCCCCAGACGGCGTTCGCAGCGCCGGGAGGTTAAGAAGTGACGAGGAGGCATACACGCCGTCCCCGAACTGTGCCTGGTGCGGTGGTTGGTAGACGGGTTCTATGGCCGAGGACGCGCGGACGGCTTTCCTTGAATGCCTGGTCCCCGGAACAACGAAGACGCACAGGCACAGGTGATGTCGGCCTTAAGGCTTGGTTTTCGACGACTGCGCCATTGTAACGAACAGACAAGAGACAACGCCCGTACGCTGGGCCGTCTGTTCTTTTTCTGCCCACTTCGTCGTCTTCCTCTACCGCTTTCTTCCCGAGTGTGGTGTGTTAGCTAGTCCCGATTACACAGTTTCAGTTCCGCTTTCATGCAAAGTATTTGCGCCCTTAGGGGGCGCCACCTTGTATATATATATGCGCGGCACTGAATCGAATAAAGGAGTTCCTGCTTGGCTACCAGCTGCTGCTGTACTTCTTTACGGCCGGCGCTACGGGCGCCGTGCCCTTTGTTCTCCGTGCGTCGTTCGCGACGCACGATACCACATTTGGCGACGAGGATACTACGAATCGACGTGCATCAAGTGATACGGTGGGCATTCAGCCTTATTTCTTGTGCTGTCGACTCAGCGCCTGTGCAAGCTTACCCACCTGTACTGTATTTTACGTGTCCGACTTCTACATTTCGGGATTTTGACGTGCCGGTGTCTGTCACGAGGCCTGCCTACGACTTCGCGTCCCTCCTGAACTGCTTTCGTCTCGGCTCTCTTCGGCAAGCATGAACGCGGCCATCCCTCCGCCTCCGTTTCTGCAGTGCCCGGCGTACCGCCGATCCCGTGGAGACAGTGGCGTCCCATGTTGCAAGTTTACATCGACGCCGCTGCCAGGGACGCCACGCCGGAGCACAAGAAGGCGCTGCTGCTGAACGCCTTATGGCGAATTCCATTGGGAGAGCAGGAGCACTCAAAAGCACGCTGAAAGTGCTCTCTTCAAAGCCAGCGTGTTTCAGTGGTCGAACAGGGAGTAGGGGCGCCGTCATCCAATGGTAGAGCGAGAGCGCTTTTGCTGCGCCGGGAGCAGCGAAGAGCAGTCCTGTCTGCTCCCCCTTGAAAAGCGGAGGTGAGCGGAGAACGCAGGAAGTAACGTGGCTTGTTAACGTCATATCCTCCCGACGATCCTCCTCGCTTGTTTACATTTCACTTCTTCGTGTATGGTGGCAATGGCCGCAATGCTGGGATGCGTAAAATTTCTCCTCACTCGCCTTTTTTACCCTCTCGCACCTGCTCTGCGAAAGCGTGCCGCATTCCAGTGGCAGGTCGAGTGACGCTGCTCTCAGTGCTCTGCCCCCCACTCCTCACTGCACGGCGCCCCTCCTCCTGTTCTCTCAATGGAATTCGCCATCAGGCGTCGAGGGACTCAACGCCTACCTGCGTGCCGCCGAAGATGAGCAGCAGCCGGGTGCCGACCGGCCAACTCAGGAGGAGACGCCGAATGTCTACGACGCAGCCCTTGCACTGCTCAGCCAGCTTTTTGACTCCCAACCGGACGCGGCGTGTTTGCGCGCCCACTTCAAAACCCTGCGTCAGGGACCGGACGAGTCGGCGGTCAAATTCATCCAAGAAGTACGCCGAGTAGCCAAGCTTTATGAATTCGGCGCGGCGAGCGATATCCTCGCGTTCGACCAGATCATCTTTGGCATCGCGTCGCCGCACTTCATCATCATCATCATCATTTATTTACCCTTAAGGGCCCCTCATGGGGCATTACATAAGGGGGGGGTGTAACAATAGATAACTCCGGGTCACAGGGAGGCGTCACATAAATACTGTTTGGAAAAACAAAGCAAAAAAAACACAAGAAAAAAACAAGAAAGAAAAAAAAAAAGAAAAGGAAAGAAAACATGAATATTAGAAGGCAGATAAACGCGCAAAGAACAGGGCTGCTATTCGGCCTGTTCACAGAAGTGCTGTAACAATAAATCTTTAAATTTAACATAACTTCTTTCACTAACAATATCGTCAGGAAGTACATTCCAATCTGATATGGCAGTCGGTAGAAATGATTTGTTGAAGGCGTTAGTTGAACCATGAATGCGTTGAACACTGTTACAATTAAACAGACGTCGTGATGATCTCATGGGTGGTACGATTAGGCTCTCGCGTAGTTGAGGAAAGTTATAATAGAGCTTATGGAAAAGGCAGAGACTTGCTATTTTGCGACGGGATGCCAGAGGGGTTAGACCAATCGAAGTTTTGATGTTAGTGACGCTCAGTCTAGAATCATATTTTGAAGTTATAAAACGAGCAGCTCGGTTTTGTATTGCCTCCAACTCCTGGATTAAGTACTCTTGATGGGGGGTTCCAGATAGGGGATGCGTATTCAAGTTTGGTGCGTATGAAAGTTTCGTATGCCGTTAGTCTAACTGTGGGCGAAGCAAATGTAAGTGACCGTCTGATGAAACCTAGTGATCTAGAAATGCTTGCGGAAAGTGATGTGATGTGTTTAGACCAACTTAGATTATCTGTGATTTCTACGCCGAGATAACTATAAGATTTCACCTGTGTTAGCATGGAATTGTTTATCGTGTATGGGAAGTGAAGGTGATGTTGCTTACGGGTCAAGTGCATAAACTTACATTTTGATACGTTTAACTGCATGAGCCAGGTCGAGCACCAGTTTTGGATTAAGGTTAAATCATCCTGCAGTAACGCCTGATCGTTAATAGTAGAGATACGTCGGTAGAGAACACAATCATCCGCAAACAAACGTATGGTTGATGAAATTTGAGCAGGAAGATCATTGATGAAGATTAGAAACAGAAGCGGGCCAAGAACGGAGCCCTGCGGGACTCCGGAGATAACGTTAGTAGCGACAGATGGATGGCCTTCGATGACGGTGTACTGGGAGCGATCAGTTAAAAAGCAGTGAATCCATGACAATATCAGGGGATCGATTGAAAGGCAAGAAAGTTTAGTCATGAGACGCTGGTGAGGAACGCGGTCAAATGCCTTAGAAAAATCGAGGTAAATGACATCGGTTGCAAAGGATGAGTCTAGGTTTAAATGCAAGTCAGTCGTAAATTCAACAAGTTGAGATTCGCACGAATAGCCGGACCGAAATCCGTGTTGGTTCGGGAAGAAAAATGAATTATTGTCCAGGTGCTTTGCCAGGTGAGAGTAGATTATATGTTCAATAAGTTTGCATGCAATACATGTTAGTGAGATAGGACGGTAATTAGATGTATCAGAGCGGCTTCCTGCCTTGTAAACGGGTACAACTCTACTAACCTTCCACTCGGACGGGATTTCGCCACTGGAAATAGATTGCGTGAAAATGATTTGTAGGACGCGACTAGACATTACTTTTGTGCCTTTAAGAATTTTAGCAGTTATGTTGTCAGGTTCAGGGGCACTGGATATCTGTAAGTTATCAATCAGCTTACAGATTCCCTCTGCCGTAATACTAACTGGAAGCATTTGAGGAAAATTTGGATCGTGCGGTACAGGAATATTTGCAACCGCTTCCTGGGTGAAAACTGAGGTGAAGTAGGCATTCATAACGTTAGAGCGAAACTCCTTCGGAACGACAGAACCATCTTGATTTACTAAAGAGATGTTATGCGAGCCACTGTGGTTGGGAGTTAATAAAGTCCAAAACTTTTTTGGATTAGTTCGGAGGATGTCAAGTATGTCTGTGTTGTAGAAGCGCCGTTTAGTGCTCCTCAGCAATTTAGTATATTCACTCAGACACTCGAAGTATTTTTCCCATTTTATTGCAGAAGAAGAGTTCTTCGCTTTCCTGAATAATCGCTTTTTCTTATTGCACAATTTCCTTAATGAATTTGTAAACCATGGTTTCCCGGCATCACCACGAATGCAAACTAAAGGTACGTATGATTCTATTAGCGAGATAATTTTTCCTTTATACGAAGACCAGTTTTCATCGATAGACCTGTTCGGAGCTGATTGTTCAAAGTGTTGAAGAAATACGCCCATTTCTTCATTGATTCTGAAAAAATCTGCTTTTTTTGTAGTCACGAATGTACTTTACTGAACGCTGTCGTGAAGGAATGGAAATTGCAAGGCTGAAAATTACTAAATTATGGTCGCTAAGGCCATCGATGGATGATAACGATTGGATTAGCTCAGGATTTGACACGAGGACGAGATCAAGAGTGTTACTGCCACGAGTTGGTATTCCAACAGATTGAGCAAGGTTAAAAGAAAGAACAAGATCCAAAAAATCTCTGGAATGACGCGAAGGTGCAGTGATATTGACCCAATCGATGTCTGGAAAGTTAAAATCACCGCAAACCATGAGGTTAGCGCTGGGAAACTGGTTCTGCATATCAAGTAGAATGCAACTTAGGTCGTTAATGAAAGAGTGATCAGAATCAGGTGGCCGGTAGCAGGCTATGATTACAGTGGTGCGATGAGCAAATGAAATGTTCACACAAAGAATTTCGCTTTCAGTCACAATTGCAACAGAAGAAGAAATCAGGGTACCCTTAACAAGAACCATCACGCCACCTCCCCTGCGATCAAGTCTGTCACGCCGAAAAAAAGAGAAAGATTGATTATCTTGCAAAAGTTCGTCATTTCGTATATCAGCTGTGAGCCAAGTTTCCGTAAATATGGCAATATCGGTGCCGTTATCCTCCAATATAGCTTCGACAGCGTCTTTTTTTGGGAAGTAACTTCGTATATTGGTAAGTAAAACCGATACCGATTTATCTCTTGAGGCAGGGGTTGCACGTGTGGCGGTTCCCAAAGATTGGCGCACAAAAGACATGGGTAACTGTAGCGAACGCTATGAATTCAGCTCGACAACGGAATCAGTTCCAGCATCATAAACAAACTGCTTGTTGCTCATAATAAGCCTGTCAAAGCGGATTTTAAAGGAAGTGGAACTCTGCTGACCAAATGAAAAAAGTTTCTTTCTTGCCAAGCGCACACGCGCAGAATAATCTTCCCGGACCGAAAAAGGAGAGTTTTTTAGCTTTGAACTGGCAGACAGAATTTGCCCTTTATCTTTAAATCTCATGAATTTCACAATTATCGGGCGGTTTTTTCCTGACTGAAAATGGCCAAGTCTGTGTGCTCGCTCAATATCTTGACTATTAATGGTGATGTCAAGCTCCTGAGAGCAGAATGAAATGATGCGTGACTCAGACTGTGACCACGTTTCATCCTGCTTATCGGCAATACCAAAAAACAGCAAATTCGAGCGTCTCAGACGATTCTCGGCATCGTCGCATTTGACCGAAAGTACCTTAATATCTGAGGCAAGTTTATCAATACTTGAGCCGGCTACAGAGCTTTGGCCACCTAACTGATTTATATTAGCTATTTTTTCCAGGGCGTCGACTCGTGAGGAAAGGTTGGAAATCGACTCCTCAACGTTTGACTGAGCAGCGCGAATCAGCGCGAGTTCGCTTAACATAGTATTTTGCGAGCTTTCAATGCGGGATATAGCTAGAGCGATAGACTCAAGAGAGGGCTGAGGAGTACTATTTCCTTTGGGTCCTGGATTCAATTCAACGTCCCCCGCTAATACCAGCAGAAGGCAAACGACATAGGCATTGATACACTGGTAGCAAGTAATCGACAATGATTTCCGGAACCAATCAATGGCGTCAGTGGGGCACGACACCGCAAGCAAAAATGCATTGTCGGAGCGAATGCATGTCGAATTAGGCAAGTAACCAACCTGCATGAAGAAGAAGGGCATTTTCGTGACCAGCATAGGTGCGGTGGCGTGCCCCAAGTGCTTGTAGCGCGTAGGCAGTTTTTGTAGTCCCTCCGATGCGGCTGCGCAGAGCGTTGCACTTGGATGCCAGACGTCGAAACGATCGGTGGTTGAAGGCAGCGGGTAAGGCACGGCATTGCTTGCGTTGACCGAGCCGGCGGGTTGTCGCCAAACGTCCCGTTGGAAGACCAGGTCGCAACCGCTGTCTCGGAAGCACAAGGTCATTGATGCGGTGATCCACATTAGGGCGGCCTGCATGAAGAAGAAGGGCATTTTCGTGACCAGCATAGGTGCGGTGGCGTGCCCCAAGTGCTTGTAGCGCGTAGGCAGTTTTTGTAGTCCCTCCGATGCGGCTGCGCAGAGCGTTGCACTTGGATGCCAGACGTCGAAACGATCGGTGGTTGAAGGCAGCGGGTAAGGCACGGCATTGCTTGCGTTGACCGAGCCGGCGGGTTGTCGCCAAACGTCCCGTTGGAAGACCAGGTCGCAACCGCTGTCTCGGAAGCACAAGGTCATTGATGCGGTGATCCACATTAGGGCGGCCTGCATGAAGAAGAAGGGCATTTTCGTGACCAGCATAGGTGCGGTGGCGTGAAAGGACCTTTTTCAAAATGGGCAACGGACTTCACCGTACAGAAGGCGCTCGACGTAGCGAGAGAGGAGGAGCGCGTCGACCGCGCGTTGCTACAGTTATCCGGAGTACAAGTCCGACGCCGTGTCGTCGCGTCCGATTCAAGATGGCGGCGCAGCTCGCCGAATTCTTCATAATGCCGGGCCAAATGGTGGCCGTCCTCCCCAAGCTTCGCCGCAAGATGGCGCCGGCGGGACTTCGTCTGCGTGCACCTCCTCGCCCACCGGTGCTGCGGACACCTCTCCAGCTTCGGCGTCGGCTCGCGCGGGAGCCTGTTACCGCTGCGGCTCGACGCGGCATTGGGCCAACTCCGCCGCCTGCCCTGCTAGGAGCCGGACGTGTTCGCGGTGCGGACGGCGTGGACACTTCGCCAGAGTTTGTCGCTCTACGCCGGAGTCGTCGGCTGCTCGTCTAGGCACATCGACGGGTGAGCACATTCGACTAAATGCTACTGAAGTCAACCGGTTGAGCCCATCGAACTGCAGTGCTAATGTTCTTCTTGTAAATGCACGTGTTCCCACTACTGTTCAGTTACCGCGGCAGTGCCCATTGCGTAATGCCAGGGATAATTCTTTGCCTGAGAATCCTTGGGAGAAGTTAGGCATGGGCATTATTGGTCCTCTTTCAAATGTTCCTTCAGACTGTCGCTTTGCAATCACTTTAATTGACTATTACTCCAAATGGCCGGAGGTTTGCTTTGTTCGAGACGTTACGTCAGATGCAGTCATGACCTTCTTGACTTCCATTTTCTGCCGTGAAGGTTTTCCAGCATGCTTAGTAACAGACCACGGTCCCCAGTTCAAGTCTCATCAGTTTGAAACTTTCCTTTCCGAGCGAGGTATTCAACACCTCTGTTCTTCCAACTACTATCCTCAAGCCAATGGGCAGGTTGAGCGGTTCAACAGGGTCCTGAAAGAGTACGTTCAGCTAGCTCAACTGGAACAACGTCCTCTAAAGAAGGCAATTACAGAGTATTTGGGTACTTACCGTTTTTCTTCTCAGGCAACTACGGGATCGTCTCCTGCGATGTTGCTCCATAAGCGTCAACCCCGCACAGCGGTTGACATAACTGACCTGCCGTTGCCTTCTACTTTTCAGTCCTTTTCGGACAATACCATTAGGACGCGAGTTTTTCATAGGCAGAAGTACATGAAGAATTATGTCGATCAGAAGCGAGGAGCCAAACCTCCAGTCATTCAGGTTGACCAAAGAGTCAAAGTACGTGTTCCAGGAAAGAAACATAAGTATAAAGGTCCGTTTACAGTTATGTCCGCGGTGGGTTCCCATGCATTTAAACTCAGTGATGGATCGGTTTGGAATGCTTCTAAACTTGTAATCGTCCATTCCGAACGGGAACCACCTTCACACTTGCACTCTTCAATACCTTTGCAGAACCAGTCGCTCCTCGATTCCACGATTGGTTTCTGTTCCTATTCCTGCAGCATCACCATCTTTCCCTGGGGGAAATGGTATTCAGGCACCGGTTTCAAATCCGGCTGTGGTGCCCAGCCATCATAGAGTTTTACCGTGCACCGAGCACGCTTCAGAGTCCTCGGACTCTTCTCAGGCTCCGTATCAATGCTTGACTGACGAGCCCAGTCCCCATGCGGTTATCCTTCCTAACATTAATGGACATGCATACGAACCAGTAGGTTCTCATGTTTCGCGTCAAGTTTCTCCGTCCCCAGATACAACTGAGGGACGCTTAAGCGAGTCATATGACTCTAGTTATTCGTCTACGCTCTCAGCTGTGCCTGAGCAGCGCGTAACTGAGCCAGTAGGCTCATCTGCGCATACAGAACTTGCTGCTCCGCAAGCCAGCACTTCAGAACGCAATGTGCCTCGGCGTTCTAAACGTTCGCGTAAAAAACCGTCC
Source organism: Rhipicephalus appendiculatus (assembly GCA_030522465.1). Classification (NCBI taxonomy): domain Eukaryota; kingdom Metazoa; phylum Arthropoda; class Arachnida; order Ixodida; family Ixodidae; genus Rhipicephalus; species Rhipicephalus appendiculatus. The sequence continues at coordinate 757,373 of JALIZH010018672.1, read as the reverse complement.
AGGTTTAAGGACCTTGTGTCCTAAATTCTTCTTTCTTCACTCGCATGTTGAAGTCAGTGTGCCATACTTGTGCATTCTTGTGTGTATGCTGTGCATTTATTTATTGTATAATGGTTAAGTTCTACCGCTTGGTACACTGGTATGCTGTGATTTCTTTGTTGTATTTTGTTTGTATAAGTGCCTTCAGCTATGGTGAGCTGTGTAGTTTGCTAAGTGCTGTTTCCTTCTCATGCCGGTTCTTTCTTCTTCAATTGGACGATACAACAGAAAGAGGGGAGGATGTTAAGGTTGTGTCGATACAGTAGTTCAATGTTGCACAAGTTATATTTGTCATACGATTGCTTCTCTAAAGTTGTATAAGGTTGCACAAGTTACTGTGTACCAATTGGCGTCTGCATTAATCATTGTATAAGGATGTTAGAGCCCCACATGTCCTTTTCATTCTAGGGGGGGGATGGTGTGGTGTGTTAGCTAGTCCCGATTACAGAGTTTCAGTTTCGTGCAAAGTATTTGCGCCCTTAGGGGGCGCCACCTTGTATATATATATGCGCGGCACTGTATCGAATAAAGGAGTTCCTGCTTGGCTACCAGCTGCTGCTGTACTTCTTTACGGCCGGCGCTTCGGGCGCCGTGCCCTTTGTTCTCCGTGCGTCGCGTCCGACGCACGATACCACACCGAGCCTGCTCCGTGCCCGGGTGCCGCTCAGTCTTCGTTACAATATATACGAGCAAATGCAAAGTCAGGCAGAATGTTATATTGCATTGGTGACGTGTTTATCCTTACCACCGTTCTAGTGTATAATGGGAAATGGCAGTTATTTGATGTATTCGCTCTAGAGATGAATGCGAATTCTTCAGCACTGTGCGTTCGTCGTTGGGTCGCGATACGAGCAAAGTGAACGTATTAGTTCTCTGTCTGTATTGAATTGCTTCAAAGTGTCATGCCTATGTTAAATAAATACCATGAAAGAAAAAAAGCAAAACTAGATAGCCGAGTGGTTACGACGCTCGCCTTCAGATCGTGGATAGGCGGTATCGAATCTCGCCTCGCCAAAAACATTTTGTAGCCAAGAATTTATCTCTTTCTCTATATCCCTTCCTTTCGCTCTCTCTCTTCTCGTTCTCTCGCCCCATCAGAGTTATTGCATCCTGCGCCGGACAAATCGGCGCTCGTGTTCTGGGAGAGAAGCAGAAGAAGATGGCGATTACGAAGAGAGTGCGTGCCGGTTCATGATGATGATAATTTTCTTTCTACGACAGATGGAAACCTCGAGCATAACATTTGTGCTGCAAATAATCAATTGTTCCTCCCGCACGTGGTTAGTCTCGGCGCCTTTCGCTTCCCTGCACCCCTGGCGGGCGCCTTGAAGTAAAAATCAGAATGTATCATAGCCACGTGATAGGCGAGCGCTACATTTTCGCGCCTCGCACAGTCGTCCATCCGCCTTGTTCTGCATGATGTACTGCGTGCGTGCGCCTGTTGAATACCGTGGAACGTTTACAGAAGGAACGCCGCTACCTCTACCGTTCCTGCTTGAAGATAACGAGTTACCGTTACAGTTCCACCTATCCTGAATGTAACGGTGGCGTTCCTCCGTTCCTGCCAAAAGAACTAGTTCCTGGAACGCCGTTCTGTACAACACTGCGTACACCCCCTGAACGAGGGCATTTAAGTAAATAAAACTGAACGGAATTGAACTTCATCTCTAGACGCTTTTTTTCATTGATTGATTCTGAGCTCCTCGCTGCTCAACGTACCCAACTCTTGGTGCTACTCGATCGCTTCAGGACGTCTTTCACCCTCATTTGGCCCGCATATCTACCATCCTTCATAGTGAAATATTGGCAGCGCAAACTAACGGGACACAGAAAGAGGACACAAATAAGTGCAGTGTCCGTTAAGGTCCCTAGATAAAACAAGTTTCCAAGGTAGCGACACTCATTGTTATCTGCGCCGTCCTCCTCACTCTCTCGCTTACTCCTCCTTTTCTCCGTCATCCGCGTCTCTCATTGGTGCATTCCTCGCACGTGATGTTGCAAATGGCTAGTGGTGATATTTATTACTATGTAAGAGGTTCAAAACGAGTACGCATGCGCATACGGTTCCGGTCGGATTCTTGCCATGACGAAAGACGAAATCATAGCCAAGACATCAGCTGTAGAGAAGGAGCGTTCTAGTTGGCGCGAAGTTTGTCCAGATTGCATCGCGATGCATGTTTAGTACAAATCCCAGTTTTTGAACAATACCTGGTTGCTGTGCTGTCTGCTGCATTAAAATAACAGAAGACAGTTTCGCTCTGTTCAAAAATCTCGTGGTATCCGAAATGGTGCACGCCGTGAAGTGTAGGTACCAAAATTTCACGCGAAGGCTTTCTGGCAACGCCGTCGACGTGCGTCGACGCTGCTCCGCGAGGAGAGTTCATTTGTCGGTTTTTGTTGAAACGCCAGGAGCGCGTCTAGTACGCGTCTAGTGCGTGCCCATTGTTACAAATATTTGTGCGTACGCAAGCACAATTGAATACAGCTGTTGTGTCCACTTTCAGGAACATTTCACACCAGAGCAGTTCGAGCCACTTTTTCTAGAACGCGGCATAAAGAAGCTGAAATGCGATGCTTCGGGCCATCTCACTGGTAGAACTCTCACTTTTGGTGAAGTTTCGCGCACCCTGCGTTGCAATGTCGCAGTCTCTTCCTTAGTGACCCAGATAATGTCATGCACCACAATTACCTGGCATCACGACTGCGAAAATGGACGTATTTTTCCGGAAAACTGTCATCGCAGCGCTGCTAATCAAGTGTTCGTTCCAGCATGGCCGGGGTTTTCCCTAATATGCACGAGCAAAACAGTGCATTCGGAGAACTGGACGAACAGTACTACGTAGGATTCGAGGCGCCATGGCTAGCGGTGCGAAATATAAAACTTGCCCAACGTTGCCACTTGCTAAACTCACGTCATACTTCTTTTAATGCTGTACTTTTTTTCCTCAACTAAGTAACCGCTTATTCTATATCTCATTTCTTTCTATTAAACTTTAATTGCTTCTATTCCCCGTAATAACTCAACAGAAACATTCCCTTTTTTTATGCTCCAGGCAAATAATCGAGGAGAAAAGGGAGGGTGTCGCTACCTTGGAAACTTGTTTTATCTAGGGACCTTAGTGTCCGTTAGTTTGCGCTGTTAATATTTCACTATGAATCTATACCAACTAGCCCGCCTTTCAACCCTTCTACCATCCTTCACTACATGGGCACAGGCACCTATGCACCTTTGCGCCAGCGTCCATATCGAGTCTCCCATGCTGAACGCTTTGTGATTGAACGATATGCCTTACTCACCCCCTTCCTGGTGCGCCTCTCATTGGGTCACCCGTCAAGCCTCACCGTCGCCACTCTCGGCACGGCGCAACCCTCCCCTTCCTACCGCGCATCACTCTCGCCACACTGAAATGCCACGTGATCTGCGCTTCCCCATCTGACGGGGAAGCCTCAACTAATGGCGAATTCCACTGGGAGATCCGGAGCGGCCGCCGAAATCCTGGAGCGAGCAGTCGGATTGCACCAAGCCAAATCTGCCAGTGGAACACGTGAATGCTCCGCGTGAGGTCGCTCCAGAAGTTGCTTATGCATACGTCACGTAAACCGGCTCCTGAACTTCTTCGGTGTAGCCGATTATCTTCGGGCGTGCGCGAAGCAGGTCAGGAAACATTTCTTTAAACATCATTTCGTGAAGCACGCACGGTTCGTCGGTATCGCTTCTTCTAATACTATCAGAACTTGTGCTCTCGCTATCGCTCAGAGCAAGAGGTAAACCACGCAGCTGGTCCAGCAGAGTCAAAAGAGACCGCTTTTGTAAACAAGTGCACAGGGTGACCAGACACAGCCTCGAAAAACGCCGAAGACAGCCGAGTTGCCCGCCTGTGCCGGAAATGACGGCAACGCGTTGCCGGAGTTGAGGCGAAATCCGCCTCTGCAAGATGGAGCAACGCGGAACGCTCCGTCGCGCAGTGGGTTGCTCCGAATCTGCCAGTGGAAAACGCGAACTTGCTCCGAATCTACCAGCGGAATGCAGATTCGCGGCCGCGGAGCAAGAAAAGTTGCTCCCGCTCTACCAGTGGAATTCGCCAGAAGAGCAGAGTCGCTGTTGAAAAAGCTGCGGGACGTTTGCTCTAAGTCGCGCAAAGCTTGGCACAGTGGAAGCACGGGCCCATCGGCACTCGTACTCGGCTTCCATCGTGTCGGGGTCTTTGCGGAGCAATCGCTTTCTCGCCGCCTCCTTGCCATTATCTTAATATGTACTGATGGGCGAGTTGGTGAGCCATGATATTCGACGAAGCAGCGCACAAAAGGACGCAATCACGCACCGGCGTTTGTGTTTGCTTCATTTTAAGTGTGTGTGATTGTGTCCTTTAGTGCGCTTCTTTATCAAATATTAACCTCGAGCGTAGTCAGGATTGACTGGTCGCAGCCTCTTCGCGGCTGCGTCCCCGGCCAAGTAGGCTGGGTAGGCCCGTCGCTACCTTTGCAGTTCCCTTCGACCGACACGTCTAGCTTCGAGACGTGGGGCTTCCTCCTCGGGAGTACTCACTTTCTTAGGACGCCCCATGAATGTCTGGGAATGATCGGGCCCAGCCAGTCCTCCCGAGCGGAGGTTGCGCGCGATGTATCCCTCGGTAGGCGCGGCTTAGCTACTGCGCATGCGTGGCTTGTCCAGGTGGTGCGGCATCTGCTCGCTAGATGACGCGATGCAAGGCACGCGTGATGTCTCCGTCAGCGGACGTGGCTTAGTGGCAGCAGCTGCTATTTTTGTGCATTCGCGGCTTGTCGAGGTTATGGCAGGTGTTGCCCAGCTGCGGCACGGTTGGTGGCTAGGCAACGCGAGGCGAGGCTTTTGGGTCACCACAGGCATTTCACGCCGAGCTAGAACTAGCTTTGGTGTTAAAATTATTTGTTTTGTACTTATTATTTCGATAGCACCAGGGCTGGGCAAAGATACCTTGAAATTGTATCGCGATACGATACAAGATGCTCAGGAAAGAAGTATTTGAGATATAGATACGAGATAGCACAAAAATGATTGTATCCTATATGATACAGTCCAATTGTATCTTTGGATACTTCGATACATTCGCAAATTTGTTATTATATATTTATCTATAAAGGGTGTTTCAGGGGACTCACAACATGGCTTAGAAGAATAATACCCCATTTCGAGACGCCTAGCACTTGCTTTTTTAAATATTTGGCGGGTGCTAGTTGTCTGAAACACCCTGTATACAATGGGATACAAGACGCCTTACACAAAAATGATCTCTTGAAAATTTATTAACTGCGAAGAATCCTGTTTCAGTTGAATGAAACGTGTATTAGTATCTCAAAAGTTTTGTATATATTGCTCAAGGTATGTACATCAGGTTGATTCCGAACTTATTAGGGTTCTTTATCTGCTTAATACGACAGCTCTTCAGTCTTTCCTGAAAGCAGGGCTGGGCAGTATCGAAGATACATGTATCTTAGATACTATCTTAGATACTCGATCTTTAAGTATCTTGTATCCGTTTCGCGATACGTTTCGCAAGACGAGTATCTCTATCTCTATTACCGATACATTGAATAATTTATCGCGTATCTTTCCTAGTGAAAAAATTCGTATGTACGAAAGATACGGATCCGTACATACGGAATTATGGTATTACGGATCCGCATGATACGGATCCGCATAATCCATATATATGGATTATACGGATCCGTATCCTCCGTATATACGGTTTCCATTTATACGGAAATATGGTATTATGGATGCCGTATGATACGGCTGGTCATGCGTATTTGTGGTCGTGCGGAAACCGCATGATACTATCTAAAATCTATCTTCTGTAAGGCAAAACTGACTTCTAAAAGGGTTAATTGTTGTGTGATTTTGGTTTAGCGAGTCCATACAATGCAGACAAGGTCGTCCATGAAGTCAGAACTTGTTGGAGGACAGCTTAATCGAGAGATCAAAGTAAACTGAATAATATTTATTCTGCAGATGTACGCGCAGAATAAGCCTAAACGACGTGCACTGTCAGATGACAACACCCTCGCATGCACCACGCAGAATAACCACAAGCAATGCGCACTGTCAGACAAGACGACACCCTGGCACGCACCACCACACACGCACTTGTTCACGTCTGCCACCACTTGGTTATGCTCCATGTGTCGAGAATGTAGAAACAGTGGCAGTTGTCACACGTAGAGTAAGCGTAAACAATGCGCACTGTCAGGCGACACGACACCCGAGCACACACCAATCAGAATAAGCATAAACAATGTACACTGTCAGATGACACGACACCCTGGCACACGCCACAACACATGCACTTGTTCACATCTGCCACCACTGACCATGCTCAATATTGTGAGGATGTAGAAACAGCAGAATCTCTCCCACAGTTCCTGCCATTGCGAGGTAATCGCATTGACCCGCCATGCTTAACTGCAATGAAGGCATGGCATTCTCACTGGCGGGTAAACCTTTGGAGCTGTAATGCCAAGCAAGCAGGAAACGTGGTGGAGCAAGCAAAGTCCATGGTGACACAAAAATAGGTGGTTCTTCCGATGTAAGTAGAGTTGTGGCAGGTCACGTCATGCACCTTCAGGGTTCCCAAGGTGTTACGAGATCCTGCAGATTATAAACCTTTCCTGCAGGCACACACACACACACACACACACACACCTGTCACCATTCGGTTGCAATGTAGGCAACAGCTAGCCGACGGGCGCCTATTCACTGCCGCACAACCACAGGACATCCAACGCCTAGCTGGTTGCGAAGGGCAGGGCAGCCGTTTCAGCACTGGCGTTCCAGGTATCCGGCCACGATGGCTACAAACGCTTACGGGTATATCAGTAAAGAATCGCAGCAGCAAGGAAACGTCGCAAGCGCAATTGCTTAGACGCGGCAGCGTGCGATACACTGGCAGGAGCGCCTCACGCCACGAAAGCCAAGCCCAACGTAGGTGGCGGCGCGCCGCGGTGGAATGTAGCGTAATACCATCGTGGGTGAGAGGGAAAGACGACGGTCGCCGAGGGAGCGTTTGACGGGCACAGAAAGTATAGAGGAGGTTATACTCCTCTCTACCTAAGAGGGAGGGAGGCCCCTCCTTTTAGGGGCGAAGCTCCTTAAGCCGTGGGTCGTGCGTCCTCGATGTATGTAGTTGTAGGTAGCCACCTCTCGTTTAGTTCTTGGAATGTCCGCTAGATGGCGGTACTTGTATATGATGAATATATTTAGGGGCGATACTCCTTCTGGCATCACCTCGGCGGTCCTCGGTTGTCCATGCATTCTGAGTAGCCAGTAGGCACTGGATTTCGACCTCCAAGGTAGTGCCGGTGTGAGATGTCTCCTGTGCGTGATTAAACAATAAAAAAATTCACAACGTACATGTGAAATTAAAGTGAGCTACGAGTCGCCATGACTCTCATCAACCCTTTAGTATAAATGCGCTTGATCTCACGTTGTTGATGATGTACTGCGCAGAATTCGCGGAAGATTACCGGTTTACCGACGCACCTCCGAAGCTTCGCCCGCTCATCATCATTCACTCCGTGGATATTGGTGTCGTCATCTCCAGTTCTCGTCTCGTTTCCGAGAGGGCGCTGTCCTATAGACATGCGTACAATATGGCGGTTGGGTGAAGGTACGCTAGATGGCGTTGGCGGTGCAGCTGCTCTCCGATTGCGCGGACCGCCGTACGAGTGCGTTTGCCGGATCGTGCTGCTTGGCGGACCATGGACGACGACCGGTCGTTGAAGTTTGAATAAAATTTCACACACACTATCGCTTTGATTACTGCTGGGCGAAACCACTGAAGATTTCACGGTGTAACCATGATTGCTTCAGTCACCATAACTCTCATCGACCCTTTAGTATAAACGCGCCCGATCTCACGTCGGTGATGATGTACCGGGCAGAATTCACGGAAGATTCACGGTTTACCGATGAACCTCCGCAGCTTCGCCCACTCATCATCATTCACTCCGTGGATATGCTGTGTTTTTTTTAGGTGACAAGAGGGAAGAGGGGGGCGCCCCCCCCCCCCCCCCCCCCGTGCGCTCGCCTATGGTCATGGGTTCAGGTAGAACACCATGCTTTCCGTATACTACTTATTGCCACGTGGATCTTTCCGCATAGCACATACGGATTCCGTTTGTTCTTTCCGTATCCCGCATGTTTGTTCTTTCCGTATCCGCATGTTCCGTATCATACTTTCCGTATATTCCGTATTGCCGTATGAGTCGATCCGTATAACAGATACGGCATCCGCATGTTCCTTAAGGCTACATCCGTACGCCCATACGGAATTCCTTATTACCATATGATACGTCCATATGTTCCTTACAATTTCCGTAAGCATCCGTATACGTCCGTACAAAATCCATATATTTTATACGGAAAATATGCGGAATGCGTATGTTTTTCCGTATGATGGCATGCGGATTTTTTCAGTAGGGTTAAGATACAAAATAATGCTATCGCAACAATACCATGCGAAACAATAATCGCTGACTGATCTCCGCTTCTCAAGCTGGTACGGGTGCCTCTAAACCACCCAGATAAAACCAAGGGCAGTGACACAATTTTATCTTTCCGCCAGAGTTCCCCAGTCACGGCAGGCGATAGGGTGTTCGCGTCCCTTTTGGTGTAGCAGAGCAACATGACAGCGCTCGCACAGTCTCGACAGAAAGAAGCCCGCGAACGTAGACGTTCGCGCGCTTGCACACGTGCCTTTTGTTTTCCCAATTTTTTCCCTTTTTAGTTGTGTCAGTGCCATTACACTTACCCTTAATCACTTACCAGCGGCGCGCACCACAACGCGTGGGGCGATGATCGCGCAAATTATGATGACGCTCTCCTGCGTCATGCTTCGTTACGAAATCTGAAGCACGGGGTCCTTTGCATGTCGTGGCTTTCACACTGTAGCGATTTGATGGATCTTGTGCATGTAAGTTTGAACAAAATGTGATTAAATTATGCGCAAATAAGATTCTAACTATAGCACCACCGCTATGCAGATGCTAGATCGAATAGAGTATAAGCGTTTACCTAACAGAAGATATATTGGCGTACCATAACGTTTCTTCCTGCTATCTCTGTTCAAAAGAGCTCTTTAATTCATAATATGAATGTCAGCACAAGTGCTTTCTTAGTTGTCCTTCTGTTGCAGCCCATACATTACCTAAAGCTCTGAACTGTATTTTGTTTCGGTCTGTTCGCTGCAATACATCTTTTGCAACGCGTACCCAAAATAAGCTATCTGATTTTTACTTACTTTTACCTCTCTGATTTATTTCTGCTAGTGTTTACACATCTATATTTCACTTCAGTTTATTCTTATTCAAGGCGATTTGGAAAACAGAGATGTCATTATGTGGGCATGCATTGGGTATACAGTATCAAACATTCTGCTTAATGCTTAGTAAAATGACGAATTTGCATTATACGAATTTGCATTGTTATAGCTATGGGGGGGTGCTAGATTGAACGGACATCGCGCCACGCTGCACGGGCAGCACCCAAACAAGCCACCCCTGGTCTCGTTATCGCGAATTAGGCGCTACTGCACGTTTGTGGCAGGTGATTTCGTCAATTGAGTTCATAGAACTATAACAGCGAACAGAATTAATTCATGAGTCAGTGATACGCCAGAAACAAGCCGCGACATGCATTCATGTGAGCAGTGAGCCTTAATGTCACAATATATGGCGCTATTTATGCTCCAAAACACGTTCATTTAATTGCAAAAGTATAGTGAGCTGGGCTAGTTGGTACGAATACATTTTGGCAAGAATTCAGCGCGCCCCGTTGTCTTGCTTTCCTTAAGTCCTCGTTTATTGTTTTCGCGCTGAGTTCTTCCCGAAACGTTCATTTACATGGCAGAGATAACGCAATCAAACTTAGAAGTAATTGAGTAATTTGCATTTCTTTGCGTTTTTTTTTGTAGAGACTCCATGAGCACCATTTGCAGCTTGCCCGAGAGCAACAGCGCAGCGTCCGAATTTTCATCTGCGGTTAAATGCTGCCGTTTTGTTGATGAAAGCGACGAGGCTCCCAGTTCGAATTAACCGCTATGGGTGCCGACGCGTTCGAATTATCGGGAGTTTTCCCCCATAGAAGTACACAGGGCTGTGCCGGGACCAGGGCGTCTATTCAAATTAACCGTAAGTTCGAATTAACCGAGTTCCAATTGACGAGCTTTTACTGTATCTGTTTGCCTTTTGTAGGCCTCCCTATTTGTTTACTATTACTAATCGCCAGGTAGTCGGACCTATAGGCGGCAACAGCGTCAACAGCGGTGGTGTCGTGCAACGATTTGTGAAAGAATACTGCCAAGCGCTCTTATTTGTTTATTTTGGTGTTATCGGGTTTAAGCCGCAAAAACTGTTAGCCACCGCTCGGCGAAAGCCGCACCGCAATGTCTCGGAATCTTCGAGATTGTCTCAGATTGTTCTGTTAAGATTGTGACTAAATCCTGACCATGGCGGCCGCATTTCGATGGAAGCGGAATGCCAGAGGCCCGTCTACTGTGCGATGTCAGTGCATGTCAAAGAAGCCGAGGTGGTCGAAATTTTCGGAACCCTCCACTATGGCGTCCCTCACAATCATATCGCGGTTTCGGAACGCAAAATTCCAAAAATCCATGTGCGTTTGCTCTGCTTTTTATACATGTGATTTCTTTTGAGCAGCCACTGCGATTTGAAACTCGAAAGGTGCGTAAGCTGTCGCACGCAATGGTTCATTGTCGAGATAAGTATACGACAACGAACGCCATGGGCGCGCGCGATAACGTAGAGACGAGCGAAACGTGGCTAAAACGGGATACCAAGTGAATGCATTCGACCCGCCGGTCAGGCAGACTGGTAACAGAAATTTACTAGTGAAACCGACGCGCACTCCATCTATCGTTAACTGCAGCAAGCATTTCATTTTCAACGCTTGGCGGCGCTGACCTCAGTCCAAGCGGGCCGAGGCCACGCATCGGAGCGTTCGAGTTAAAGGTGCTGACGGCTGTACATGCACGACCACTTTAAACTGCGGCGCGTGGAATGACCCTCTCCTGCCCCGTGGTGGCGTCTGACGTAAGGTAAGCTCGGCGTTCTTTTTCTTCATCGTTCCACATCACGAGTGGGTACAGAAAGAGGCCACTTTTTCGTGCGCGTCTCAAGGGCAGTTGACAAATTGAAAGAAAATGTAGAAGTGTTGCGTGATACAAAACACGCTCAAGCTCCTCCGAAATCTGCGTAGCGCCAGCGGTAAATGGTGTATGTAAATAGCTTGCTGCTATTATGCCAGTGCTTGCAGGGCGCGTGGTTGAGTTGTCTAACGCTGCGCGCTGCGGAGCGAAGGGCCGCTGGTCCGAATCCCCGGTCGGGTGCTTCAGAATTTTTTTCTTGAGATTTATTTCTCTTTGTGACTTTTTTATTCATCATCATCATCATCATCAGCCTGTCTACGCCCACTGCAGGGCAAAGGCCTCTCCCATGTTTCGCCAATCAACCCGGTCCTGTGCTTTCTGCTGCCACGTTATACCTGCAAACTTCTTGATCTCATCTACCCACCTAATTTTCTGTCTCCCCCTCACGCGTTTGCCATCTCTTGGAATCCACTCACTTTTTTATATTTACATACTTATACATATCCGGGACATGACGGCGATGGCAAAAATCCGCTGAGAGTGTTCATGTAATTAAATAAAAAATATACTGTCACGCTATCGCTTATCAGGGACGACGGCGCTTCCATGCCGTGTGTCACAGTCCAAAGATGCTGACGCCACGCCTGCTGAATCCAATGTATCACATGCTCCGCTGCCAGAAAATAAAACTGAATTGTGTCACGCGTTGTCCGTCATGAACACCATGGAAGATAAGCCTTTTTTACGGCCTACTTAAGCCGGACATTCCCTCTTGCGCCGTGGTTCCGCAAGACATGTCATTCCGCCCTTTTGGTTTCCTAGAAAGCTTAGAGAGGTACACGAGGCGACCGGGTCAAGTTTGACAGCAGCCCTTGCTTTTGTGGCGTAATAGCCCAAAATTTATTATTCATAATAAATATTTGTTAGCATGGCTTTTCTGTTGTTGATGGCGTTGCTCTTCCTCTCAATAAAAGTTAAAATACTTGGATATCAGCAGCGAATTTATATTTGTGTATATGAGGCCAGGACCGTGTCCGCTCGTCCCATTACGCACGCGCACTGCCCTTCGCCTTCGCTGGCTTTGTTATCTAGTCATGGCAGCCGCCGTGGTCGTTAAAGAGGAGGTGAGAAGGTTTTAGAATTCGGTAAAACGTCGTGGTTTCAATCAATCAATCAATCAATCAATCAATCAATCAATCAATCAATCAATCAATCAATCAAACGATCAATCAATCAGTTTATTATCAAAATATAAAAGGATGTTACAGGGAGTAAAATATACAGACGAGGGTCCCAAAGTACACGACTGCAACGGGACCCTCATTGATGATTACAAAGAAAAATTATGCAGATCCCAAGTACCATGGGAATCGATGTTATGCGAAGCATCCGGAGGTAAGGTGACTGGGTTGTAATTTTTTTATTGAGCGAAACGTTATGAAATGACGCTAAATATATGTACAAATGTTGCGCGCGCAGACATGTTGAACAGTTGCATATATTTCATATAACCAGTTGTTTACAGTTGTGTAACGATGCCGACAGAAACATGGGTATTCCCAACACCAGAAGCCGTAAGCTGATATGTAGAGCTTGTGCTTGCAAGGATGGTAGCCCTGGATAGTGCTACGTAAACCAACTACAGTGGATGGCGCTTAAGTATACAGCTGACGTTATCCCGACATGACTCCTTCGTCATAAGAGTACGTTTGTAATGTTTATAAAATTAGATAGCCAGCACTGCAACCACAATATACGTTTCACCAACATTACGCCTGCATAGGGCGTTCTTCCAAAGCAGTTTCGAGACCTGACGTGGCTCTGTGGTAGAATGCTTGATTGCCACGGAGAGTGATTGGGTTCGATTCCTGCTGGGACTCTGATTTCTATTCTTTGTATTGCTCGCGTCTACGCCGCCGATGTCCGTTTTTCTTAACGCTATCGCCTTTAAATTACCAGCGTCAACGCCACAGATGTCATTTTCTCTTAACGCTCTCGCATTTAAATTACCAATGCCTGTTCTCACCGTTCCTGGGTAGACATACATTATGTAAGTCCTGTGGCGCATACCCGCATTCCGCTGCCTGTGGTATACGGGTATGAGCCACATATGTCAGGAGAAATGAGTTTGACGACGTACGCGATGGGATTTTCACATTATTCATGTCATGACCCGCCAGACATATTCGTCAATACTTCGTACCCTCCCATACAAATTTTGGTCTACCCCGAGTTATAGAGACCATCACGAGAGCACCGAGACGTAGGTGGCTAGATAGATAGAGAGAGAGATAGATAGATAGATAGATAGATAGATAGATAGATAGATAGATAGATACGTAGATAGAAACGCAACAGTGCTTACAGTACGCAAAGAAATGCTTCGCATTTAATAAAACAATTACTAGCAGCTGTAAGTACCGTAAAAACAAATAATACACAACACAGAATGAAAAGCAAAAAGGCATGAAACCAAAAAACAAATAATACAGTATAAAGCAACACAAAAACAGACAGATCAAATATTTAACAGATACTCTTTTAATGAGTTTTTAAATGAAATTGAAGAAACTTTACATTTTAGCGAAGTGGGCAAATTATTCCACATGGAGATGGTACAGAAATGAGAAGATGATTTACCATAGTTAGTATGAACCTTAGGAAGTAAAAAGTTATTGTTAGCCGCAAACCTGGTTGTGCAGGGAATGACATTACTGTCGACGATTTTGTCATTTTTCACCTGGGTTGTTGCAGCCGGAGCTTTAGAATACGCGAAAGAAGAGTCTTTCGTGCTCCGTCCACGCGAGCGCGCCGAAAGTGTGGAAGTGGAAACCACGTCATCTTCGATTCCTTTGGCGGAGCCGTGCTGCACGCCGACGGAAGGTTCCCGCAGCTCACTGATCCGAACTGCGAGAGCGCTGCTTATGTGACGAAGGCTCAAGTAAAAATCATCATCATCATCAGCCTGACTACGCCTACTGCAGGGCAAAGGCCTCTCCCATGTTCCGCCAATCAACCCAGTCCTGTGCTTTCTGCTGCCACGTTATACTTGCAAACTTCTTAATCTCATCTGCCCACCTAACTCTCAGTCTCCCCCCTCGCGCGTTTGCCTTCTCTTGGAACCCAGTCAGTTGCCCTTAATGACCAGCGGTTATCTCGTCTACGCGCTACGTGCCCGGCCCATGGATGTCCATTTCCTCTTCTATATTTCAACTATGATATCCTTAACCGCCGTTTGTTCCCTGACCCACTCTTCCTGTCTCTTAAGGTTACACCTATCATTACACCTATCATAGTAAGAGTAGACATTGCCCGGGTACTCCAAGTGTTTAGGTATTGTTCAGAATAGTAGTGCGCTGTGTATTGTGTACACGTCATTTTAACACCGCCAGGTTTCACAGATTTGTGACGTCGCGTATCAAGCACGCAACTTTATTACACACCGAATTTTTTGGACAAGTGGCCAAGAACCGCTGGTTAAAAACGTGCCGCATTGAAAATAGTGTATTGTCTTATTTTTTCTGCAGTCGTGCATGAGTGGTCATTACGCGATGGATCATATTGGGGGTCATTTGATGCATCGCGTTACGAGCAGGAGCTCTGTACATGCCTGGGAAAATTTCGACCACTAAAACGGCTAACGACTAATGCGCATAGAAACAATGCGGGATGGTTAACGTTAAAATTACCCGCATTTTTTCAAAGAAAGCTTGTTATTACATCGTTTGCACAGACGGGCTATGTAGCAAATGGAAATACGATGAGGATAAAAAATGTACTACGCCCTGATACTACAAATTATTAATTAAAAAAAACTTGTGGTTGGGAAGTTAGAAATAATTGTAATGTAATAATATTAATACTAACAATGCGCTAGCAACAATATTACTAGGAGCAAAGAAGAGAAAATATGAGATACGGAAACCGGAATATTTGCAAGAAAGTGTAGTACTGATTATGGGAAAGAGAAAATACAATCACTTTTAATGAAATTAATATGTACTACTGGGGACGAGGCCACCGACATATTGTATTCATGCATAAACTTGTGTGCGTAATGTATAAAAAGCGTTGCTTTCAATACTATTACATGCATAACACATGTATGTATGGTTGTCCCAGTGTATGCTACGTAAAAGTGACTGTACTTTTTGTATAATGCTATTAAACGCTGTTAGCCATATTCTATCTTCTCTGTTTATGAAAAATCACATCAAATTGATTTCAAATGAAGTTCTGTCGTCTCTCTCTCTCTCATTATATATATATATATATATATATATATATATATATATATATATATATATATATATATATATATATATATATATATATATATATATATATATATACGTAGATTATGAAGAGTCTGGCTTCGGTTGCCGTAGAACAAAATAGGAAAAATATATATACGCTTCTAAAAAACTGTTTATTGGTGACGTTTCGATCGGAGACCGATCTTGATGAAGATCGGTCTCCGATCGAAACGTCACCAATAAAGTTTTTTAGAAGCGTATATATATATATATATATAGTATGCAATCTATATAAATATATAGTGCGGCCTTGCTGGACGGAACAGTCTTACAAGGCTGCTGTTCGAAGAGCAGGCACGACGCCGTATCCGCGCCCCGGCCGGACACCTACGCCAGAGCTCGGGTCCGAAACCCGCCAGCTCAGCGTGTCCACGGGCGCAGGACGCCTCGAAGTAGGACCCCGTCACAGACGCGCCGTCATGGTCTGGCAGTACATGGCAGGTTGCTCCGGGCTCGGCTGGACACCAAGGCTCGGGTCCGGAACCCGACCGCCGAGGACCCCTCTTCTTCGCAGCTTCTCTCGTGTCTTCTCTCGCCACCCCGATTTACCGCTCTTCCTCGCACATCCCGTGGCATTCTCCCATTGGTGCTCGCTCTTCTTTAGCATTTTATTTTCCAATGCTCGTGCCACTTTCGTATTCTTCTTCTACTCGATCTTGTGATGGCGGGCACTTTAAACACTCGCGCACGTCACTCACTACAGTAGGGAAACGTACGGGCCTGAAAGTGGCGCCAGTAGCTCCCCTGTGTATGGGAGTAATTGGCGCGCAGAAAGCGGTGGTCATGTGTTATGTCGTGGAATGTCAAAAGACGATCCCTGGCACTGAAGGGCGCCGTGCGGTCTAAGGCGTCGCCAGTGGCCTGCGCTCGGCCCGTCATTCCTCGGGCATAGCCATCATTTTCACACAGCTCCACGTGCGCGGGCATCCATATAGAGTGATGTCTTGCGTGGGGGGAGGGTTTATTAAGAATTGAAAGCGCGCTTTGTGAGATGCGACTGCACTGGTGTTATGCATAGCAGTTGTTGAGCCGCCAACAATCATAGTGATATCGGGTAGAACAGCTGCGGTAGAACAGCTGCTTACCACGCAGAGGGCCTGGGTTCGATTCTCACTCGGACCCGGAAATTTTTATTATTTATTTTATTTGCGTCTTTCTCGATTTTTCGGTCACGGACAAGATGATGATTTCTCGCTCAAACCAACGACGCCGACACCGACGCTGGAATTTCAGAGAAATGAGCTCTTTAACGCTATCGCGTTAAAAAGCTTTATTTTCCTCCGGCCGAGAACGCCGTTCCGGGGATGACCGCTGCGTACAATAAAACGCAACGTTTACGCATCACTTGGAGAATTTCCCAAAGAGATTCTGTATGATCTTTTTCTCATACCTGAAAAAGTGCAACTTTCAGTCGGTTTTAAAATGCAATGCAATCACTTTTTCAGTTGTGGTAGTGTCGTACCAGTGACAAATATAGTGAGCCACAGTTTATGATGATGCTAGAATAATTATTAAGCCCAGAGAGAGTCAAACGTCGCTCACTCTTGCCTAGAGAACACGCTTACTAAACGACACGTTCGACGCTTTCGAGCAATGGACATCGGATTGACAGAATTTACCTGTAGTATACTATTGGAAAGGCGCTCCGTTATCACAAACGAACGGAAAACACAATACTCGCAAATGGGCGCAGAAAAGCTTTTATCACAACATGCATTGTTAAGTTCTAGCTACCGGTGGGGACGGCTGTCGTGGAATCGATGGACGAAAAAGGCTACGTCGCTTGTTTTCTCGTTCAATCTTTGCAAGAGCGCTGGCGATGTCTCCAGCTACAGCAGCGTTGTTCTTGACCAAGGCGACATCTGGATAGTTATGGGCTAAGGAGCAAACGTGCATGAAAACAAAAAAATTGAAAATAAGTCCAAATTACTTGAAGATTAAAAAAAAGCACTTCAAAAGTAGGAGAGGTTGCATACAGTGTATAGTTTTGTTTTAGCACGCGCATATCCTGACTGACTTCTTGCAGCATACATTTAAACCTCGAAGCGACATAGGCCACCTCCCATGTGACCTACAGTGTAATAAAGTCAAGCCAAGTACAGCTTTGTGGTTTTTGTCCTTTGAGCGCCAAGTGGGACCTTCGCCCACTTTTAAGAACAGCTGGAACGCTTGGCGCGATGCATGGCAGTTCCCTATACGCAACGGCTATGATCCTAATAGGGAGCTTTGGAGATAATGCACTCAATAACTTGTGCATCTTAGCAAGCGCAGCGGAACAAAAACACAAGAGAAAGGAACACGTAGACAGGACCCGTCCGTCCTGTCTACGTGTTCCTTTCTCTTGTGTTTTTGTTCCGCTGCGCTTGCTAAGATGCACAAGTTTCACACCCACCAACTAGCCCAAATTTCCGCGTTGAACACTCAATAACCTTTGCATGCTGTAGTCTGTTTACATTCTCTTCCATGGCATATGCATTCCTATATCTTTTTTTTTTTTGAAGTCATGACAAAAGCCACGCATACAAAATAATGCGTGTTCACTTTTTAAGCATGGTGTATACATTTTTGTAGCATCAAGTTCCAGAACGGCATGTTATAGGTGACAAAAGTTTCCTAAGGTTCGCAGTCTGGTCGAGCATCCTTGTCTGCCTCTCTATCAAATCCAAAGTGGGAGCCAACGGATGGTAAGCCAGCTTGCATCAACAGGAATAGGTGCCTCAGAGAGGCTGGCTGACGTATTCACACGACATGTATTTGTCAATTGTGCCTTGTCATTCGTGACGCGTCAAAGAGGTGGAGACACCAAATTTTGAGGCTATAAAAAGACTGCTGTAGGCATTTTCTGCATGCAAAAGATCTCCGCACGAGGTGTTGGACGCAGAAAACGTTTAGGATGTATTCGCCTTCAAAGTTTGCCGAATGTTCGACTGGCACTAACCTCACTAAGTAGGAAGTTTAACGAAAGTTGTTGTTGTATCATACTACATTAGAGTGGTGTGAAATGAGCGGTGACCCGCCGCACCAGCCAAGACCGGAGAGCATCGGCTGCAGACCCACATGCGCTCGTTTTTCTCAGCGTGTTGCCGAACAAGTCAAGCTTATACTGGCATTTTGCAAAGTGTCTCACATCATTACGCGAACCTGCGAAGACGGGATTAGGGAATGATAGCTTGCACGCGCACACATCTTTGCCTTTGACCGTGAGGGGCCGGATAGGGGGAGCCATCTCACGGTGCTAAGATAGACCAGGCAAACACAGCTGTTATTGCGGAAACCTAGTGCATTCTCCTTATCTACTGTTGTATGTTCCCAGCAGTGCCGTAATTTCGATTGTGTTGTCTTTGTAAACATTTTTTACGTCAAGGACATTCGTAGAAAATATAGAAACGTGCCTAACTTTTGATTGTCCGAAGCATCGCAAGGTGTCTGTGCCATCGTTTTGCAATGTGAAGAGCTATAATATGGGCTAGTTGGTCTGGATAGTTGGTGTACTGTATTTTTTTCGTCCCGTCTCCGCGTTAACAAAGCGCACGTTTGAAGATAAATCGTTTGGTAACCCAAAATTCCGCAAACACGCATCCGTATAGCAGGACACAACACACGTTGAAATTCTGAATTATAGAAATTTGGGGACTTTTCAAACACAAAACTCGTTGCTGGCACGTGTGTGCGAGAGCAGGGACGCAGCTTTGTGCGCCACAGCCTTTTGGGACCATGTTGTATTGTTTTCCTAGGGAGTTTCCGTCACTGTCCAACTCGGCGCACAGAAACCGAAATCGAAGGTATTGCACATAAATGATGTAATATTAAATTATTAACCGAGACTCTTCGAGCGTTTGTCATGCTTTCTGGAGCAATAAGAATCTTTCAAGCAAACAACGCACAAACCGCAAATTTGACGTCTCAGCCCCTTTAATGGTGTTCAATGAACTGATGTTCGATGAAGCATCGTTTGATGCGGCATAACGCACGTAATATGTGTTTGGTCGAATGCGGGCGGCGGGGGGGAATGCAGCAAAATAGTGTACACGGAATTGTGAGAGACGCAAATGCAGCATAACCAACATTACCGTGGCGGCCAGCGAGTGCGAATGATTAATGTAATCACTCTCGAACCGCATGAAAGATGGTACTCATAGGAGCCAAGTCAAAGGATACTAGCTCGGAGAGTGGCCCCCCGCTGTGCGCTCCGTTAGCTTCTGCAGGATGAAAGGCGTCACGGCGTTACCCGTCAGGTCGGCTGCCCTGCAAAAAATAATCAAGAAAGAACACATTGCTATCCATCCATCCATCCTTTCATCCATCCATCCATCCATCCGCCTACGTCTTCGTGCTCGCAGCGTCGCTACGTGACCTATGTATATAGCAAAATCGAAATAGCCGGATATGAGTGTATGAAGAACATGAACAAGAGGTTATGATCAGAACAGTATGACATGTATATCATGGGCATTTTCTTGTAGATCACAAGGCGACACCGTGATGCTGTTGTGGTCGTATAATTACCTTGCTATATACTATACAGTACATCACATGGCAGGCCTTTATACAAGCAAGAACGGCCAGACACAACATGAAAGTTTATAAGAGTATGTCAGTTTTAATTTAAGCAGTGCCATGATGCATAAGTCACAATGCCGTCGTGGTGGCTTCATTAAAAAGTAACAGTTTCGCCACAAGGCGAAGCAATGAATGCGATAGCAACAAATTGGAATGCCAAGCGACGAATGGCAAGCAGGTCGAAACGTGCAGCGCGCTGCTCATGCATACATGACGCACGAAAACAACACGCACAGGACGAGAGAGAACTAACAACGTTCACAGCTCGACACTTAACGCGCTGCTCAAACAAAAAACGACGCACGAAACGTATTCACAGGTACAGACGAGCGCGAACTAACAAGTATCACGGTTGTTACTTCGCTGTGTTTGAAAAGTGAGTTCTTTTCGCAAACAGGGGGGGACTGCCGCGAGCGAAGTGACCTTCGTGCGCTCGGTAACTACAACGCAATCGTTCCGGCGAAAGCCCGATTCGCCCCCCACCGCGAGATAAACGCGCGCGCAAACGGGCGTACGGGCGGCTGCCCCCCACGGGGAAAAGTGGCAAAGTGCGCGACCGCATCAGCGCGGGCGTCGCGACGAGAGGGGCGCCGAGCCGCCGAGCCCCGCAAAGCGCGCCCTTTGCGCCATCGCGCTTGTAATGCTGAAAACACGCTGAAAACTCGCTGTATATAAATAGCTCGCCGTTTGAACGTTTAAAGGGGTACTGACACAAAATTTCGCGGCCGAGACAGCCTGCGAGTTCGATTCCCGTGAACATGTGTATATCATCTGCAAAATATCAACAGCGAATATAGCTTGGAAGGTATTTTAAATTAATTTTGAAGTTTGCGTGATCGATCGACTCCCTCGCGCTACTGACACCATCAGAGTTGAACCTTGGGGACCCCCCTACTTCCCTCACGTCACCACGCTGCAACATGTTATGATGACGTCATAGCCACCATTTTTCTTCTGCCGCGTTTGTTCCAGCAGTCTATACTTCTCGGCGGCTGGTCGCGAGTCCGTGGCCGCGGCGCACACGTTGAAAGTTGTGTCTTTGGCGACACTGCTGTCCCGTTTTCTATTCGAAAGGACTTCTAGATGAGGACCGCGCGGAAGTGCGTCACAGTTCTGTGTGCTGACGTGATCGAGAGCTGCGCACGCTAGGTGGTGATAGTTGCACCCGGCGGCTTGTCGTTTTTCGAGCTCTCTCAAACCGAAACTGATACTGGTCGGTAATGAGGAGCCTATAATTAAATATCTGTCGCGCGCTGCAGCAAACGAGGTGCCGTGTTATGACTAACAGGCCCCCAGCAACACATTGTAGCAAAAAAATTACACCATCTCCCGCTAAAGGGGACCATGTGTAGATGTGAAGCAGCGGGCGCTAACGCTTACATTGGCGGTGGCATTGACGCTGGTGCTCATCGCAGCGTTGCGCAGGACAGAAAACTGGGGAGGCGGAAAGCACGCAGTGATGGAGCGGTGTTTCCTACTGGAACATGCCAATCGCTGCTAATGGGCAATGAGAGACAGAAGACTCCGACTGGACACAGAGACCCGCAGTCCGCTTTTAGTTAACGCGCACGCTCCGAATTTTTATTGTTCAACAACGCACAGGAGAAATCTCCCACCGGCACCACCTTGGAGGTCAAGATCCATTGCCATATATACGGGGTGGCCAGTGAACGGTTGTGCAGCGCGAGCAGTCGGTTTTTTCAACCAAGAAACTCGCTAGCAGACGCTGCCTGCGTCGGCGTCGCGAGACGAGAGGGGGGGAGCGTAGGAGAGGAGAGAGAGGGGGGGGACGCGCATGCGCAGTGGGCAGTGTGGACGCCGCGGGCAGGGATGCCTAGGGGAGGAGAGAGGGGGGAGCGTAGGAGAGGAGAGAGGGGGGGGGACGCGCATGCGCAGTGGGAGTATGGACGCCGCGGGCAGGGATGCCTAGAGGAGAGAGGGGGGGGAACGTAGGAGGGGAGAGAGGAGGGGAGGCGCATGCGCAGTGAGGGTGTGGTTGCCGCCGGGAGGGATTCTTAGAGGAGAGAGAGGGGGAGAGGAGGTTTTTTATTTTTATTTTTTTTGAAAGGTTTGCGCATGCGCAGTAAGGGTGGTCACGCCGGCACACCACCACCACCACCGGATTAAGCTTCGCCATAAGATGCTTCACATCTAAAAACGCAAGGCCAAAGTTTTTGTGTCCGTACCCCTTTAGGGACGTGCGCTTTCGTGGCTCAGCGCTTAGCGCCGCGCGCTGCAGAGCGAGAGGTCCCTCGTGCGATGCCGCGCGTCGGAAACATTTTAATGCATTTTTAGCGAACTTCGGCGAGTTTGAGCGTATCTATCTATCTATCTATCTATCTATCTATCTATCTATCTATCTATCTATCTATCTATCTATCTATCTATCTATCGATCTATCTATCTAGCCGCCTACGAGCTTGTGCTCTCCTGGCCGTATCGTAAATTGGGATTTATATCAAATTTGGTATGGCGTAACATGACCGTATGACGGACATAAATGGCTGGTCATATCATGAAAATAATGACTAACTTGTTATGAAAAGTATGATTTACATGCCACGCTCATGGCGCGCTCGCGGCCGTTTCGTTAGCTTGATATACACCAAATTGGGATTGAGTGACGTGACTGTATGACGAACATAAATGACAGGTGCTAATATGCAAATAATGACGTGCATGTCGTGAACAACATGATTTACATGCCACGCTCATGGCGCGCTCGCGGCCGTTTTGTTAGCTTGATATACACCAAACTTGGTATTGAGTGACGTGACTGTATGACGAAGATAAATGACAAGTGATAATATGAAAATCATGACTTGTCATGTGCGACATGACTTGCATGCCACGCTCATGGCGTGCTCGCGGCCGTTTCGTTAGCTTGATATACACCAAACTTGGTATTGAGTGACGTGACTGTATGACGAACATAAATGACAAGTGGTACTATGGAAATAATGACTTGTCATGTGCGACATGACTTGCATGCCACGCTCATGGCGTGCTCGCGGCCGTTTCGTTAGCTTGATATACACCAAACTTGGTATTGAGTGACGTGACTGTATGAGGAAGATAAACGACAAGTGGTAATATGGAAATCATGACATGTCATTAGCGACATGACTTGCATGCCACGCTCATGGCGCGCTCGCGGCCGTTTCGTTAGCTTGATATACACCAAACTTGGTATTGAGTGACGTGAGTGTATGACGAACATAAATGTCTAGTGGTAATATGAAAATCATGACTTCTCATGTGCGACATGACTTGCATGCCACGCTCATGGCGTGCTCGCGGCCGTTTCGTTAGCTTGAGGTACACCGAATTTGGTAATGAGTGACATCACTGTATGACGAACATAAATGACAAGTGGTAATATGGAAATCATGACATGTCATGAGCGACATGACTTGCATTCCACGCTCATGGCGCGCTCGCAGTCGTTTCGTTAGCTTGATATACACCATATTTGGTATTGAGTGGCATGACTGTATAATGAACATAAGTGGCAGGTGGTAACATGAAAATCTTGGCATGCATGTCATCTACAACGCCATTTACATGCCACACGCTAATGGTGCGCTTGCTTCCAGTTCGCTAGCTGGATATACACCAAAATTGGTATTGCGCGACGTGACTGTATGACGAACATAAATGATAAGTCCTAACATGTAAAACATGACATGCAAATTATGTAAAGCATGATCTGCTCCTTCCTGGTTGCTTCGCATCACATCGATTTCCACAGTGCGTGGGATCTGCCGGCTTTTTTCTGAATTATTTTTCTGTGAGGCTTTTATAAATATATAGATACATATACATATACGGTACATGACGGCGACGGCAACGGCGAGGGCAAAAGCCAGCCGAGAGTGTCCACATAATTGCTATCGCAATACTATGGTACATACAGCAGAACACAGCGAGTTCCGTGTGTTCCGCCATATTAAGGCAGCACGTCGCGCCATCTGTCGCAAGCGCGGCGAAGCAACACCCTGAACTGACATGCTAGCAGACGTTCCGCAATTCAAACGCGAAACCCCCCACCCCGAGTCCGGCTGTAAGCTTGTTTCGCGCTTTTCATCTCCTGGAAATTTGTGCTGTTTTCTTGTGAAACGTCGAGAAGACCTTTCTCGACAGTCCGGAATGTCTGCAGCACGTGCATTGCAGACTGCGGAAGCAACTTTATCAGGTACACTGTCGTCCCTTATGAAAGGGAACACGCGAGCGCGTGTCGTGCTCTCTGCGGCGGCTGCCTACAGCGCCATCAACCGACAACTGAAGAAAGCATATCCGCTTTTGGCGTCATCTGTTCGCAAACAAAATAACGAGTGATTGCCGTTGAACAAGTGCTGCTAGATTACGCCCCCCGCTCTGGTATCGCAACGGGCGATGCCGCCAAAAGCGGACGCGCTTTCTTCAGCTGTCGGTTCATGCTGCTGTAGGCGGCCGCACCGGAGCGCAGGCCATGCGCTCGCGTGTTCCCCTTCCATAAAGGACGACAGTGTACTTACAATCGCGAGGAAAAGAAAAGTGAACAGCGGAAAGCGTAGCTTTCGACTCCGTCTAACTGCGACATGCCTTGACTGTCACTGGGCAAAACTTGTGCTTTGAGCCGGCGTCACCGTAGTCCTAGAATCCCGCTCCGGCTTACGATCATGCACCGCATGTATTTATCATTTGCCAGTCATGCCTGGCACTGGGAACACACACGCGGTGCGAAAGTGCCAGCCAGAGCAAGATTTGATAGTGCTACGGTGAAGCCAGCTGAAAGCACAGATTCGCCTAGCGACAGTCAATGCATGTCGCAGTTGGACTGAGTGGAACGCCACGCTTCCGCTGTTCACGTTTCTGCGCATCGCGATAGTACGCCTTCACATTTGCACTAAACGAGGGCAGTGTGCGTGCACGCGTGAGTCGTAATATCTCCTATTATTGGCATGCAGAACACTGCAATGATTTGGTGCCGCATACTACAGGCATACTGCACGCAAATTATTGGTGTAAAGCGAAATAGCTGGCGTTCACGCTTGAATACACGCAGTAAGTGTACATACTCGTACACTTTTACTGGGCTCATAGTTTTTTTTCTGGTTGATGCAATTAAACACTGGTGGCGGAGCTCGTAGTTTTTCGTTGCGGATAGGAATCTGTGTAATCTAAAAACACCGCACCGGCACGGTTCCCGCGTCGGGTTGTGATCGTCACAAACAGTGCTGAGTAATATCCTCCTCTTGTGCTGATTGTTTTTGCATCCAAAGACGGCGCAGTTGAGCACAGACGACTTCTTGTAAGCGGGAGTGGCGCGAATAGACGCTTTCTCGTATTTTCAAATCTCAGAGACGCCGCTTGCCATGTTAACTTGGCGCAAGAGATACACGCCTTGGCAGTTCAGAACTAAATGGCGTCTGGGTGCGAGTGTACGCCGCCGATAGCCTAGGCGCCTGGATGAGAGATAGGCATGCTCTGGTCTGTTCTAGAACACGGACGACAAGCATGCAGCAGTAAATTACCTTACGTGATATGAAATATATGATCTGTCACGGAAATGTGTTTTTTAACACGAAAGTATTTTATGCCGGGGTCCACCAAGATTTCAGTGACGTATTTCCGTCACGGAAATGACGTCGAGAAAATACACATGATCAGAAGACAAAGAAACAACGTTCCGTCAACGGGAGTCGAACCTACGACCTTTAGGTCCGCGACGAGAGATGCCGGGCACGCTATCCACTGCGCCCCGGTCACATACTTTGCAGGCCTTAAAAAAAGCCTTTTATAACTACCACTGTCCTCCCACAGTGCTCTTGCTAAATGAAGTAATGCATTATAACCGTGAAATGCACGATTAGCTTCTTCAAAGCGTTGCTTCTCCACGCCAGTCCCATTCGGCGTGTTTAGAATAGTAAACGTCCAATTTTGCCGAAGCATTAACACACTGCCAGGTGGCGACCTTACCCCTAGCATCCACACTCGTAGCAACCGTCCATACCAAAAATAGCTGTGCGACGCGCGAGTGCGTCGCGTGGCCGTAACTCCGCGTCCCTAGCCATGTTCCTAGCTCGCCCCACGAAAAATCGCAGCCGACCAACGGGGAAGACACGACGCGCGTTGCGTTTCCCTCTGGTCGGGCAGCGTTGTTCAAACATGCCACGAGTAGGCGACCTTGGCCCAAATACGTCGCCCAATCATTGACGCTCTTCTGGCTGTCACACCGCTTTCAATGACTCCGCTCTCACCGTACAGCTACCACAAGCATCTATGACCAGAAGGGTTTCTTTAATCATTCATCATAGACGTTAGTCGTCGGGATACAGATGTACCATCAAGCGTCAACGTGGATGCATCCACGTTAAAGGGTGCTATAACTGTCAACACACCAATACACATTGTGCAAGCTCTCTTATATAAATGTGCAGTAAACATTCGACTACTTAAGGACACGTTTCACTTTCGTGTTATGCCGATTCCTATGACGGAGGGATCAACCATGTTTTTTTTCTCTTTCAGTCTAGGTCCTACACGCAATCTGTTGCTTTACAGATAAAAATAACAAATTACGATTACCTACGGTTTCCTTTGGCTTAGTTGTGTTTGTTTCTTTGGTTGTGTCTGACCAAAAAAAAAAACGTGCCCGTGCAACAATTCTCCCGCAATGCCATATTCAGTCGCACTCAACCAACACGGGTTGACCAACTGTTGGACTGGGTTGGATGATGCAGAGATTTGACAAACTGTTGACTAACATTGTGTAGTATTGCCTTATTCTCGGCTAGTGTTGGCTAATGTTCCAGAGTGCTTGCTAATGTTGGCTAATGGCGGCTAGTGCTGGCTAGTACTAGATAATGTTGAATAACTGTTAGCCTCTTGTGGCTAATGGTTGCTGATTTTGGCTTAGCATTGACTATCATTTGATAATTCACGCTGTCAGTGTTGGGTTGTCTTATGTCCGCTAGACCTGACTTCCAGTGATAACTCTGGGTTGAGTGGTGGCTAGGACTGGCCAATGCAGCTAGTACAATAATGTTAAGTAGTTGTGGCTAAGAAAGCGCTAACAGGCAAAACTTAGTGAAGCGGTATAACACATTATAAAGGAGACGTGACAAAAGAACAACAATAAAACATACGAACATTAAATTAATAAATAATTTTAAATGCGAAGCATTTCTTAGCGAACTTCGGCGACTTTGAGCGTATCTATCTATCTATCTATCTATCTATCTATCTATCTATCTATCTATCTATCTATCTATCTATCTATCTATCTATCTATCTATCTATCTATCTATCTATCTATCTAGCCACCTACGACTTTGTGCTCTCCTGGCCGTATTTTAAATGCGAAGCATTTCTTAGAGAAATTCGGTGACTTTGAGCGTATCTATCTATCTATCTATCTATCTATCTATCTATCTATCTATCTATCTATCTATCTATCTATCTATCTATCTATCTATCTATCTATCTATCTATCTAGCCGCCTACGACTTTGTGCTCTCCTGGCCGTATCGTTAATGAGATTTATACCAAATTTGGTATGGCATAACATGACTGTATCACGAACATAAATGGCTGGTCATATCAGGAAAATCATGACTAACTTGTCATGAAAAGTATGATTTACATGCCACGCTCATGGCGCGCTCGCGGCCGTTTCGTTAGCTTGAGATTCACCAAATTTCGTGTTGAGTGACATGACTCTATGAGGAACATAAATGACAAGTGGTAATATGGAAATCATGACTTCATGAGCGACATGACTTGCATTTCACGCTCATGGCGCGCTCGCGGCCGTTTCGTTAGCTTGATATACACCAAATCCGGTATTGAGTGACATGACTGTTGACGAACGTAATTGACAAGTGGGAATATGGAAATCATGACTTGTCATGTGCGACATGACTTGCATGCCACGCTCATGGCACGCTCGCGGCCGTTTCGTTAGCTTGATATACACCAAATTTGGTATTGAGTGGCATGCCTGTATGACGAACATAAGTGGCAGGTGGTAACATGAAAATCTTGGCATGCATGTCATCTACAATGCCATTTACATGCCACGCTCATGGTGCGCTTGCGTCCAGTTCGCTAGCTTGACTTACACCAAAATTGGTAATCGCGACGTGACTGTATGACGAACACAAATGACAGGTTGTAACATGTAAAACATGACATGCAAATTATGTATACATGATTTGCTCCTTCCTGGCTGCTTCGCATTACATCGATTCCCATAGTGAGCGGGATCTGCCGGCTTTTTACATTTGCAGCCGTTTTACAACACTTCGTAAGGAAAACAGATTGATGATGGTTAAGGTTGAAGACTGGGCGTGTTGGTAAGGCATGACTAGATTGTATAGCGCGACTGATCACGGGACACAAGAAAAGGTACAGACACAACAAAGAGCTAACTGTCAACAATGAATTTTATTCCCTTTTCTGGCGGAATAAATAAAGAACCATGAGCGAGGAAAGAGGCATGGAAAGAAGATAACGAAGAAAAAAGAAAAAAAGAAACAACCAAGCTTGTACGAGGTGATCTTCTACCATCGCCAAACCGCCTGGTCACAAACACTTTATTTGGGTACAAGAAAGAAGAATGATGCACACCACTTTTTTTATGATTTGAGGAAATCTATTTGTTTTTCGCATAGGTCGACTGACGCCATGCTTAAGCACAAGTCACCCAGGCGCGCGATATCTGCTGCTTCAATTACCTCGCGCGTCAGTTTTTGGCCATTTGTTCGTACAATGCAGCAATTTTCAAACATTGGTTGGCATACGCAATCTCTACAATGAATACCAAGGTTTCCAGCGATTGCTCGTCTCACGTTGTATTCGTGCTCCTTTAACCTGTCATTTAGACAGCGTCCCGTCTGTCCTATATACTTTCTCGCACGAAAGTGGGAGGGAGTAAACCACTCCTTCAGCACAGTCAACAAACTTTTTCTTGTGTTGTTTATCACAGCCTCGTTTTTGTTTAGCACCCGGGTTGATCAACCCACACACGCTCACCAATTTTTCCGGTGCGGAGAAGACCACTCTGACATGAGATCTTCCTGCGATTTTCTTTACACGATGCGCAATTGAGTGAATGTAGGGCATCACCACCAATTTTTCGCGCGTGCTCAATCTGCAACGCTCACTCACAGTTTGTTGTGACCTGGTACCGAATTCCTTTATTAAGTATTGCGCCACGGAAGTCATGATATAAATTGGGAAGCCTGCTGCCGTGAGCCTGCGCGTTTGCTCCCGGAAACTATCAGCAATGCTATGATGGCATGATTTTTTCAAGGCGTTTTTATAACAGGACTTGACTATGGCTCTTTTCACTACCATTGAGTGCGCAGATTCATATGGTAAAATGGGCTTCAATGCACGCGGTTTATATTGCCAACAGCAGTGCCTCTGGAACAGACTTAGTTTTAAATCTAAAAACCTAATGAAACCTCTGCTTGGCTCTTCACAAGTGATGACCAATGGCGCTAGACACTCCCTAAAAATCATTTCAATTCGACTAAACGGCGACTCAGCATCGACTCCATCTTTTTCCATGAGGACCAAATAATCATCTACAAACCTGGACACACGAGCCACCCGTGTGTTCGTGAGACGCTCTTGCAGGGTTTTGTCAATGTTCGCGAGGAACAAGTCACTCAGAATAGGCGCATTGGATGAACCGATGCATATTCCTTGCTTTTGCAGGAACACATCCCCGTTCCAAAACACATAGGTCGGCCTTAAATACAATGACAACAGCTCTAGAAAGGCTTCAACGTGCATCTGAGTATCATTTTGGAATGCAACGTTTCCGTACGTGTCAATACATTTTTCAATGCAGAGCAATAGCTCTTTGTGAGGTATAGATTAATATAAGTCCTTGACATCAAAAGAGCAAGCCATAAGACCTTTGTCAGAATTTTCTTGTTGGAACGCAATAGCCTGCTCGGATTTTTTTTATTAAAGAAGGGTCATCAACCTTCAGCTTGTTTAACCTGCTCTGCAGGAATGAGGCTACCGGCAACTGCCAGGTGTCTTTCGCCGTGACGATTATTCTGAGTGGGCAATCCACTTTATGGGTCTTCGCCGTGAAGAACATTAGTAAGCTTAACTTTCTTTTTTTTGTCAATTTCTTAAACCAGGTTATCCAGGTTCCATTTTGGGCACAATTTCTTAGCTTCATTCTTTACTTTAGGAAGGCACAAATTGTTGCGGCACTCAAAGGTTGCATTGATGGCTTCTTTGGCCTTCGATAAATACAGAGCTTTAGGTAACACCAGAAAACCTCCTTCCTTATCAGCCGGAACTAAAGCTAGTGAATTCTCTTTTAAGTACGACTCAACCGGTTTTACTGGAACAACATTCTTTGGTGGCTTGCATCTCACCGAAACGTCGATGCCTTCGGATATGCAGCGATCAGTTTCACTCTCTGGTGCTAACTTGGAGACTTGCTTGACGATACTTAGAAGGGCTGGCGGTGAGAGCTTGGGCTGCACGGCAAACTTAGGTCCCTTCGAGAGAACGTCCTTGATGGGTTCCGGTAGATTCACCTTGCCTAGTGTGTGGACGGGAGCCCTTGACGAGCCAGTCTTTCCTTTCGTTGATGCCCACAGTTGCGAGAGCGTTTGCATCCACAAGAATTCAGCTGTCGCATCTGCCAAGTTCTTGTAACTGTGCCAATCACGTCTGTCCCTTAGTGAACCCGATACAGCTTCGTCACAGCTTGATGCGATAACAACGTCATCCAAATGGACGAGTCTGCCTCTTCAAGCCTACTAGCACTGTATCATAGGTTGGAACATAGCAGGCGCCGAAAAAAGACCGAATGGCATAACCTTGAACTCAAACAGCCCGTCTGGGGTTATAAAGGCAGTCTTCTCTCTCTCATTGAATTCGTTTTGCCAGTAACTAGCGTCGGGTCCTCCGACGAAAATATTTAGCATTAAAGGGTCGATCGAAGGCATCACGTATCCGTCGGAACAGATATAAGTCCTTCTTCGCGCCTTCGTTCAGGCGCCGGTAATCGACAAAGAAACGCAAGGTTCCGTCCGTCTTCATCACCAAGACTACTGGTGATGTCCATGAACTTTTCGATAGCAGTCATTCCCAGGATTTGGAGACATTCGTACGTGGTGCCATCTCTCGGCGACAGCAACCGCATCCTGCCATAACTGAATGGGAAATAGGCGAAAAAAATCATATCTTTTGAAACAAAGTGCTAAATGCCTCCCCGCAATCCAGTCAACGGCCGTCCAGAGGGCCCGCGAAAGAGCGGAGAGGCATGGCCTCCCGATTCCGACATGGGAGCAGCGAGCGGCGAGCCGAGGACCCCAGCGGGTCCTTCCCGGCTAGTCCCTCAGGACTTCAATAAAGTTCTTTGTCTGTCTGTCTGTCTGTCTTTTGAAACAAGCTAGTTATCAAAAACGACTCCGGGATGTATTAGCGTCTTGAATTGGGCTGGTTGGTACATACTGAGTTTGAATGAAGAAACAGCGCTGGAACAGGACGGAGCGCCGTGTTTGTGTCTTCTCGTCTCCGTCCTGTTCCAGCGCTGTTTCTTCATTCAGACTCCGGGATCTATACAGCAGAGACCTACTGGAACACTGTGGCGAAATTTCAGTATCGCACTACAAAACCTGTGGCTTCCCTAGACAATTGAACACCCCCATTGGAAATACATGGGACTCATTGTTAAATATTCAACACTCTGGGAAGCCACGCGGTTTGTAGTGCAACAATGTAATTCTGACAGAATGTTTAATTAAGTCTCTGCTTTGTAGAACCGGGAGTCGATTTTGATAACTAGCTTTTTTCATGAGATATGATTTTTTTCGCCTACTTCCCATTCAGTTACGGCAGGCCGCCGCTGTCACCGACAAGAGAGGGCGCTACGTGCAAATGTCCCGTCAGCCTGGGTTCCCGTCAGCCTCATCAACGAACTAGGACATAGCACTAAAGAAGCACTGCTGAAAGACATAGAAAAGTGCTTACAGGAGAAGGAAATACCATACAGTTGGCGAAAAAGTAGAATGAACTTAATCTATAAAGGCAGGGGAGAAAAGGATAACATTTCGCTCGTATAGACCGCTAACCATTACATCGGTGCTATACCGCTTGGCGATGCAGGCAGTAAAATTAAAAATAGAAATGTGGGTAGAGCAAAATGATATTTTGGGAGAACTCCAGAATGGATTCCGAATCGACAGGCGGTTAGACGATAACCTGTTTGTTCTTACACAGTGTATAGAAATATCAAAAATAGAAAACAGGCCCTTATACGTAGCTTATCTAGACATCACTGGGGCATATGACAACGTTAATCAGGAAATTTTGTGGGATATATTGAAGGAAGTGGGCATAGGTGACGACTGTATACAGCTTTTGAGGGAAATATACCGAGAAAATACAGTTTGTGTAGAATGGGAAGGAATAAGCAGCAAGGACAGCGTTGACATTAGCAAGGGGCTGAGACAGGGATGTCCTTTGTCCCCGCTGTTATTCATGCTGTACATGGTGAGGATGGAAAAAGCGCTAGAAGGTAGCAACATTGGATTTAATCTGTCACACAAACAGGCAGGCGCGATGGTTGAGCGGCTCTAGGACTAGGTTTTAGTGCAACAAAATGTGGATTGATGGTATTCAATGATCACGAAGACCATGCGGTCTTAATACAGGGCCAAAAAATACCGAGGGTAAGCGAGTACAAGTACCTCGGAGTGTGGGTAAATGAGGGGGGATAGATATATGGAGGTACAAGAGAAAGCATCGGTAACAAAGGGAAAGAGGAATGCTGCAATCATGAAGCACAGAGCGTTATGGGGATACAATAGGTACGAGGTGCTTCGAGGGCTGTGGAAGGGTGTGATGGTTCCGGGGCTTACATTTGGGAACTCAGTGGTGTGCATGAAGTCAGAGGTGCAATCAGGAATGGATGTAAATCAAAGGACTGTGGGACGCCTCGCGTTGGGCGCTCACGGGAAGACGACAAATGAGGCTGTAAAGGGTGATATGGGGTGGACAGGTTTTGAAGTGAGGGAAGCTCAGAGCAAAATTAGGTTTGAAGAGAGGCTGAGGAAAATGAAGGAGAGTAGATGGGCAGGGAAGGTTTTCAGGTATTTGTATAGAAAAAGCGTCGACACGCAATGGAGAAAAAGAACTAGGAGGCTCACCAGTAAATATACGGCTAGCAGTGTGGGCGACATGGCAACAAGGAGCATTAAGCGAAAATTCAGAGAGGCGGAGAGGACTTATTGGATGACAGCGATGGAAAAGAAGCCGGCTCTCAGTGACTACCGAAAGGGAAAAAAACGAAATAAGGAGGGAGAGGTTTTATGATAATTCAAGGGGAAGCGCTTTACTGTTTGAAGCAAGGTCGGGTTGCCTTAGAACGCGTAGCTATAAAGCGAGATTCTGTAACGAAGAAGAACAATGTACATGCTGTGGGGGGAACTAAGGAAACGATGGAACATGTACTGATTGAATGTGGCGATATGCACCCAGATATACGTGTTGGCACGAGTCTACATGAAGCCTTGGGTTTTAGGGACAACAATGGAAAGCTGAACACGTCCGCGATAGAAATAAGTAAGAGACGGTTAGAGTATTGGTGGCAGAAAAGTAGAGATAAAGGACAAAAATGAAGAATGGGGAAAAATAAGGTCATTCTGCCTTAAGAGGCAGAGAGATGGACCGTGAATTTATATTTTTTCTTTCCTATATTAACATAGATTTAATCAATGTAGATAAGGCATTAGGCCAACATAAAAAGAAAGTTTTTTTTTCGAGCCTGGTGGCAGACATGTCACCGCCCCGTTATAAAGGGGACGCTCATAGCATCCATCCATCCATCCCAAATCCTGGTCATGATAACGTCGTCGCGCAGCATCTCGTCGATTTGTCGCTTGATAACATCTCGTTCTCGCGTCCAAACCCGATAGGAACTGTTACGAAGTTAACGTGTAGTTAGGGGCGAAGCTCCTTAGGGCATAGGCTAGTCCCGCTTCGTTGTCGTAGCCACCCCTGTGCGATGAAGATGACGCTGCCATCACGGCACAGCACATGGAATGTACCCACTATGCGTCATAACGATGACGCTGATGACAATGAAAAATAAGCGTGTCCCGTTACCCTACTGGTGGGTGACTTTAACGCTGACATCACTGAAAACAGTTGGCTCATACAACACATGGCATCGCGATATGATCTCACATGCATATCGTTTGACAACATGCAACCAACCACCATCCGAGGAACCTGCATCGATCTCGTCTTTGCAAACTTTCCACTACGACCCATCCAGGAACCACTCTCCCTCCATTTCACCGACCATAAAGCCGTTATAATGAAGGGGGGAACGGAAGCCACGGCTTATGTAAACGGTAACCACGACCAACGAAGAAACGAAAACAAAACGGAAAATCACAGCTCACGATTAAAATATAAATTTCTTGTATATATACACACAGTGTTTGTCACGTCTTTGATGATGTACTGGGCGAATTTCACGGAATATTCACGGTTTACCGATGAACCTCCGGAGCTTCGCCCACTCATCATCATTCACTCCGTGGATATGCTGTGATTTTTTTCCTTTACAACGCTGTGCTGCATGCAAGCGGCGTTTGAGGGACCCTTAATGACAAGAAACAGTCCTTGTATTGGGGCAGAAGGCTTCGGAAGCTATTCGGATGACATTCGCGTTTTCAACAAACAGCTAGGGCACCTCCATCGGTTTCTCCTTTTAGTTTTCCGGTTATGGGCTAACCGACTGGCCACGGTCACTGTATGGTCCACGATGTAGTGATGCATCGTCGTGGCGACGGCGAACACGATTGACGTCGAGAACTCTTCAGTTGCGGCTAAGTAGTCAGCGATGTCTCGTGGTCGTTAGCAACCCTGTGGACGCGGTGCGTTGAAACCGCGTAGTCCCAGCTCAGAGTATTGAGAGTTGCGATAGCTGTGGCCGGCTTCTCCGCAATGGTAGTAGAGCGTGCGGTTGTCAGGGGCTCCAAATGTCGCCATTCTTCGGAGTGTAGCGCTTGCCGGCGAGAGGACCGTATGGCGTCGATGGGGGCGGTGCTGTCGGGAGACCGAAATGCGGCATCTTCACGTGAGCAAGAGGGGGGAGAGGAATGGCGAACTGCAGCAGCGCATGTCAACGCTGGCGACTGAGGCTGCGCTGGTTCAAGAACCTCCCGCGACTAATGAATTTCTAAATAAAAGTCACAGTTTCACCGCTAAGGGTGAAGCAATGAATGCGATAACAACCAATTGTAATGTTATACGAAGTGAGGCTGGCAACTAACTCTTTTGGATCCGGTCTCACGCAACTCTACAAAACGCTGGTTTAAGAGAATACGGCCGCTCCAGGGACTCTTCACACATTCTCTTCGCGTTGAGAGGGCAGCCCGTAGAAGGGTATACCGGAGATAGCGAGATAATGAGCGCGCCAGCGACGACTGCGCTCGTAAAATCAAAGGTAGCTCTAGTGGACCCCCCCCCCCCCCCGTCGCGCCTTTGCACGCTCGCGAAAGACGTTTAGGGGCCGTTTCCTCTCTGCTTGAGCATTCGACGGCTGGTCTAACCTGCGGGGGGGATCTTATCGCATACGCCTCGGAGCGACGGAGATGGGCCGGCTCGTTTGATCTCCGCTTCAGCCGCTTTCGTCGCTCCCACTCGCGCGCTATTACGCGCGGGTAGAACGTACGATCCGCTGGGGGATCTTATCGATTTGGACTTTATACGCGACTGACGGCGACGGCAACGGCGACGGCAAAAACCCGTCGAGACTGTCCATATAATTGCTATGGCAATAAAATGTGCGCAATCAAGTCCACTTGAGGGTATGATCAACTCAACAGCTTCGGCAGCCTCTCCCGCACGATCGCTCTTCGTGCTCGTTCACACAATGCACCGTCTATAGCCACTGGAATTCTCCTGCCGCTGAATTTCCCCACCTTTCACACTGCTTACCGACCACTCCACCGAGACGCGATACGGCCCCATCTGCCGCGGAAAGTCACAAAAGCTTTAGCCAAAAAGCAGGAGTCACATATCACGGTTGTTCACGCGGTTCTCAGCTCATGTTGTGTTGGCGTGTCATAATGGCGAATCACACAAGCAAGGGCAGAGTCGTCGTACTGCTGCGCCTACTCTTAAGAAGCTTTCTGGCGGTGCATCACGAGCACATGCATTCGCTGAAGAGACATGAAGAGAAAGTGAGAGGAAAGGCAGAGAAGTTAACAAGGCGAGCGTCCTGTTTGCTACCCTGCACTGGAGATCAGGGAACGGGGAATAAAAAGAGAAAATAAAGAAAAGGAGAGAACAGGAGCACTGCACTTACAAAGGGGCACAATCTGTCACTGAGTAGGAATCAGGGATTGTTAGAAGGTCCTGGGCTAGCCGTTGTGATTACTGACGCGCTGAAAACACGGGATCAAAAATTTCGAGAAGTTGCAGGGCAGTTCGGGCTGTCGGAGTATTTAGCTTACTCAAAAACATGAATATGATGTTCAGAATAGATCGAAGCATCGCAGCAATGTCCTGGTCTTTCTAATAATAATAATAATAATAATAATAATAATAATAATAATAATAATAATAATAATAATAATAATAATAATAATAATAATAATAATAATAATAATAATAATAATAATATCTGGGGTTTAACGCCCGAAAACCACGCTATGATTATGAGAGAGGCCGTAGTGGAGGGCTCCAGAAATTTCGACCATCGGGTGTTGTTTAACGTGCACTGACATCGCACAGTACACGGGCACCATTCGCCTCCATCAAAATGCGATGACCGCGGCCGGGATCAAACCCGCGCACTTCGGGTCAGCAGCCGAGCACCCTAACCGCTACCAACCAACCTGCGCTTGTCTGCGCTTGTCTCGTGATTTCTTCCCTTCGTGTTCGCGTGTCGTTTTCGCACAAAATGCCATTCACAATGCAACCAACCGCGGCGGCATACCAACCGGGCGGATGTCCTCGTCTTTCTCGGGCAAGCCGTGTGTAACCAGCGCTGTCTTTCACTCGGTCAACGCCTGCTACGACCATTGTCACTGTGGATTGTGCTGTGGCTTTGGCTGTGGATCTGGCAGTGTCTTTACCTGTAGCTTCGGTCATACCGGACATGCTTCAGGATCTTTGTGCTCTGGTGTGGTCATGTCCTCAGAAATCAACTCGCGCGTCTTTGGCATCACTAGAGCTGTGCTCCAGTGGTGCCAAGCCTGGAGGAAGAGTGGATCTGGGCGGCCTTCTTTTGTTTCTCCTTGGTCCTCTGTTTCTTTTAGATGCGAAGCATCTTATGCTCGGGGCTGTGTCCGTCCCTCCCTCCCGCGTCCGGCGTCCCGCGTCCCGTCACTTTCATGAAGTAGGGAAGCACTCACTATGCGAACCAGAACACTGTAGTACAATAAGGCCGTCAACCAGCACCACAGTCACCAGAGTCATGGCCGAGAGCACAGAGTGGCCTCTTAGCAATGGCTCGGCAGGTGGTGGGTGCAAGCAAAGAATAACACGCACTACCGGTGGTGTCTGTCGCCCACGTTGACTCCATTCCTTGTTCTTGCTTGCATGTGCTTGCGGGGGGCTTTGTCTGTCCCTCCTTCCCGCGTCCCGCGTTCCACACCCCCCTCTCTCTCCTCTCCTACGCTCCCGCTTTCTCTCCTCTAGGAATCCTCTACTCCACGGAACGGCGCCCGCGTCCCACACCCCCCACAGCGCAATGCGCGTCTCCTCCCCCTCTCTCTCCTCTGCTACGCTCCCCCTTTCTCTCCTCTAGGAATCCTCTACTGTACGGAGCGGCGCCCGCGTCCCGTTGACTTCATTCCTTGATCTTGCTTGCATGTGCTTGCGGGGGGCTTTGTCCGTCCCTCATTCCCGCGTCCCACACACCCTCTCTCTGCTCTCCTACGCTCCCCCCCCTTTCTGTCCTCTAGCAATCCTCTACTCTACGGAGCGGCACCGGCGTCCCGTTGACTCTATTTCTTGATCTTGCTTGCATGTGCTTGCGGGGGCTTTGTCCGTCCCTCCTTCCCGCGTCCCACACCCCCCGCAGCGCATGCGCGTAGCCTCCCCCTCTCTCCTCTCCTACGGTCCCCCCCCCCGTTCTCTCCTGTAGGAATCCTCTACTCTACGAAGCGGCGCGCACGACAGGTGGTGCGACAGCTGCATACTACGCTGGGGGGCGCCACGGTAGTTCCGCGGTATGAAAATGACGGAGCGCGCGCGCCTCATTCTCTGTCCTGTGCAGCGCTCCTGTGCTGCCGCGAAACGGGAGCGGCGACGTTTCTCCCGCTCAAGCCAGCCATCTCCCCGCTGCTTCGCACCCTTTAGCGGGAGATGGAGAAGTTTTTCTGCCTTCTCTTTTCTTTCTTGGTATGTGTTTCTCGTCTCTGTTTATTTCTTTGTCTCTATCTATTTCTCTTTCTTCCTTTCCTTTCTTTCTGTTTATTTCTCACTTCCTTTTTCTTTCTACGCTATTTTCTTTCTATTTATTTCTCTGTCTGCCTTTCTCTCTATATCATTCTTTTTCGGTTATGCCTTTCGTCATTTGATTACTGCTGCTTGCTAGCACGTCATAGTCTCAAATTCAGGGCTGAAATGTATGCCTAGATGACAACAAACGGCTCTGGTTACCTTGTGGTGGTGCTCACAAAGCCTGTCATTCAAAAACATAAGCCAGTCTGGCCAATGTAGGATTTGCCGCATGACAAGGGGATGTGGCAGACAACGTTCCCGACACAAGACATGAAGGGCGACTTGTGTTGCTTGCTATAGCCGAGAACCTTCCTTGGGAGGGTTGTTGACACGGTTACATAATTTGGAGAGCTTATTTGGCGCACTCAATGCAACGTTGTCATTCGCCCGCCTGACACTTCGCTTCAGTTTATGTAACACTTTATGTAAGTGTGGTAATAGAGCGTATCTGCGAATTTGCACTATTGGGGCGCCCAGTATTGCAATGCCAAAAGATAAGTGTGCAAGTACGCTATCCATTTTACTATCTGACCAAGAAGTTTTATGTCTCTCTGCTAACTTTTCACGACTGAACAGCTTTCGCCACGCACACGCAGCATCATGCGATGATGACCATCCCATCACCTATTTTTCTTCTCTGGAATTTTTTTGGTTTGCTTGCATTTTATTTGGCACAAGATGCTCTTATGTATCTGTTTAGATACGTCTTTCGCCAAAATAAATTTCAGTTGATAGCGCTATGTGCGGTGTCTTTTTCTTTTTTGTGCTTCCTATTCGTCTTTACCCCGCTGTTAACTGATTCAAGTTGCCTTCAAAGCCCTAGTTTTTGAAGGTGGTGGCTCAGTCTTGTGTTGAATATAATTTTCCTGGTGTGGTTATGAATGCGGCAGCAATAAATAGTAATGTTATACGAAGTAAGACAGGTAACTTCTCTAGCATCCGACCTGGCGACATTCAAAACGCTAATATAAGGAAATGCGGCCGCTTCCGTGAGCGATGTAACCTTGCTGCTGTCTGTCACTGAATCGCAAGCTGAATGGTGCGAACGGAGCATGCGCAAATGTATGAGCCATCTGTTGACCCCCGTCAAGAAAGGGAACGTGTGACCAGGATCGGCCGATCAAGCTTTTTGGCAGTGGCAGCAGCACTGGAAACACGTCAGTCCGGCAGCAGTGCACAAGGCGACAAGACGCCTAAAACACATCTGCAATTCTTTGCAGGAACTTTCCACGCGTGCGCTTTGGCAGCTCGCTACAACAAAACCGCCCTTCATCGACGCATGGCCTGCAGCACATCGAGAAGCGGCATATTGACGCACCTCGCCTGATTACTGGAGCAGGGTATCACGGAGTCGGCGCAGAAGGCTGTCAGCTGATCCTCGGCTGGCTTTATAAGCGCTGGAATTTTCGTCCCCTGCACAGTCCGGCAGCAGTGCACAAGGCGACAAGACGCCTAAAACACATCTGCAATTCTTTGCAGGAACTTTCCACGCGTGCGCTTTGGCAGCTCGCTACAGCAAAAACGCCCTTCATCGACGCATGGCCTGCAGCACATCGAGAAGCGGCATATTGACGCACCTCGCCTGATTACTGGAGCAGGGTATCACGGAGTCGGCGCAGAAGGCTGTCAGCTGATCCTCGGCTGGCTTTATAAGCGCTGGAATTTTCGTCCCCTGCACAGTCCGGCAGCAGTGCACAAGGCGACAAGACGCCTAAAACACATCTGCAATTCTTTGCAGGTAAGCGAGAGCTGTCCTTGAGCTACTTTTCTTGCTTTTTTGCACTGCTGCCGGACAAACAACTGTTGCTTTGAAATCTGTGTGCGGAAGTTGCCGTCATGAGTAAGGGTGACAAGAAAGAAATCGCAACATTAATCTCTGATTTTCAACGAGAAGTACGCGCCGAGATAAGGTCACTGAAAGAAAGCCTGAAATTCTGCAGTGATACATGCGATGAAGTAAAGGAAATAGGAACCGATATCAAGGCCCTAAGAGCGGAAATAAAAGCACTGGTTTCACAAAACGAAGCACTAAAGGCCGAGAACCATCGGCTTGAAAAGAAGGTTGAAGAACTTGAGCAATATCAAAGAAGCAACAATCTAGAGATAAAGGGTGCACCAGAGGAACTTGACTCAACTGACGTCGTGAAAAAAATAGGCGAGCTCGTGGGCGAGCCAATATCTGATAATGACATCGACATCTGTCACAGGGTGTCGACGGCAAAAAGGAATGAACGGAATATTGTTGTCCGGCTCATCTCACGCAACAAACGCAATGCGCTGCTCGCAAAAGCAAAGAAACAGAGGATCCTTTCCAGTCACCTCGATTACGAGGGCACGGAAAGTGTCATATATGTTAACGAGCACCTGACGCGACAGAACAAGCAGCTTCTTGGCGCAGCCATCGCAAAAAAGAAATCTGCAAAATGGAAATTTGTATGTTCCAGTGGAGGAAAAATTCTTGCGCGCAAAGATGAAACGTCTGATGTAATCCGCATAACAAACACTATTGATTTAGACCTCATTAGGTAAAGGATGGGGAAGGGAAAGAAAAAATTCACTTTATTTTTCCGATAAGAGTTTTTCTGAGTTCACCATGTCGACTCTAGAAACAACAATGCCAATAATAAGTGAAGCCTCCTTTACCATACTATATCAAAACATAAGAAGTATTAGGAACAAGCACGAAGAGTTTGATGTATTTATGAGTTCCTTTCACGTGGACATCGATGCAATATTGTTCACAGAGACATGGCTGTGTAATACTGACATTTCCCCCCCGTGTTCACTAATTATAATGTAGCACGCCTGGATCGCAAAGGAAGAGGTGGAGGGTTGGCTATATACCTCCACCAGCGATATTGTTTCCAAACGCTTGATGAACTGTCTGTGAGCAATGGTGACATAGAGTGCCTAGCAATAGAAACAAATCATTTTTTAGTTGCTGTGGTATATAGACCCCCAACTGGCTATAAGCGACACTTTCTCAGTCATTTGGAACAAATTTTGCACTGTTTTAATGGAATCAGAAAACCATATTTTATTATGGGTGATGTAAATATCAATATGATAAGTGAAGACGTGTATGCAGTTGACTTGAAAAAACCTTGTAGCGTCATATGGATGCCAAAATGCCATTCTAGATTCTACCCGTATTACCCACACTAGCTCCACGTCACTTGACGTCTGTTTAACAAGCCTAAATAGTTTCGATTACACTGCAGGTATAATATGCTCAGACCTAAGTGACCACTTACCAATCTACATTTCTACACGTAACTTGTTGCATAAAGATAAACGCCAAAATTTTGCTCGGTATAGATGTATCAATGACAAATCGCTGCTTAAATTTGCTGAATTGATTGAACATGCTGACTGGTCACCTGTGTATGTGCAATGCGATCCAGATAGCGCATATGATACTTTTATACTTATCTTCCTTGAGTGCTACAATATTGCTTTTCCAATACAACAAACAAGAACACGAAAGGGTAAGAACAGGAAGCCATGGATAAACAGCGACCTCTTGAAACGAATCAAGCAAAAAAACACGCTTTTTCACAGATTTATTGTCACTAGAGATATTGAAATACTGCGTGAATTCAAGCAATTCCGCAACAAGCTAAATAGCGACACTAGAAAGGCTAAACTTGACTATTATGAAGCCATCTTTTCAAGCATAAAATCCGAGCCGGCAAAAATATGGAAGCAAGTAAATTCACTAACGGGAAGAACAGCAACATCACATACACCTAAACAAGTAAAAGTTGGTGATATCACTCTAGAGGGAACGGAATTGGCGAACGCTTTCAATCGATCCTTTGTAAATGTGGCTGTTAGTGATGAAGAGACAACTCAATATGAAAATGAGGGAAGTAGTTCCATGAACTCTCTCGTACTACACGAAGTATTACCAGATGAAGTTTACAGATATATAAAAGAACTAAAGACAAACGTTGCGAATGGTTATGATGACGTAAAGGCGGCTCCAGTTAAGGCCGTCGCATCTGTACTCAGCCCCATATTAGCATATCTTATAAACTATTCCTTTCTGACAGGAAGCTTCCCAACAAAACTTAAGGTGGCCAAAGTTACACCCATTCATAAAGGTGGCAGCACTAGTGAATTAACTAATTATCGTCCGATATCCATATTACCTGTCTTCTCAAAAATTTATGAAAAATGTATAAATACGCGCCTCATGAAATATCTTGAGAAGTATAATATCTTATCACCGCATCAATATGGTTTTCGCAAAAATAAGACAACAGAAGAAGCACTAATTAACGTAAAAAGCCGCATAATCGAAAATATTGAAGGTAAAATGTACACGTTAGGTGTCTTTCTCGACTTGCGCAAAGCGTTCGATTCTGTTGACCATCATATTTTACTGCTGAAATTAAGTCGCTATGGAGTTCGCGGAGTAGTCTCTGACCTATTTAAAAGCTACTTATCATCGAGACATCAATTTGTTAGTATAGACAGTGAAAAGTCTGAGTATTTAAGCATAAAGAAAGGAGTTCCGCAGGGATCCATCTTAGGCCCCGTACTTTTTCTTTTATATATAAATGATATTACAGAGGTTCAGTACACACCCGAAATTAAAATGTTCGCTGACGACACAAGTATATTTTTTACAGGCTCCACCATTCAGGAAGTAGAAGCTTCAACAAATCTATACCTCTCGAAACTCTCAGGTTGGCTAACAAAAAACAAACTAAAACTAAACACACAAAAAACGAAATTTATTATGGTCAGACCTTTTAACAAGCGGATCAATGATAATATAGTCATTTCGTTCGGTGATCACCGAGTAGAACAAGTCAGCACACAAAAATTCCTCGGAGTCTGGTTTCACGAGCACTTATCATGGACACCTCACGTAAATAGTCTCTTAACAGATCTAGCTCGTTCGGTGGGGTGCTTGAGTAAGATCGCTTTCCTCCTCCCTTCATGGTTATCTAAATCACTTTATTATAGCTTGTTTTACTCCAAACTTTTATATGGAATGTTGGTATGGGGAACAACAACTAAGGCCAATTATGATAGAATATTAATTTTGCAAAAGCGCGGGCTTCGTATAATAGAAAAATATAAAGGTCATCCCAAGGACCTAGACACTCACCCGCTTTTCCTGAAACATGAAGTTCTGTCTGCTAAGAAAGTTTATAATCTTAAGCTTATGCAACATATTCATAAGCATCAACTACAGGATTCCTACCCACGCGCTGTATCAACAAAATATCGCTTTAGAAATTTTGCCCGCAAAACCAAGAAAACACGCACGAACTACGGGAAGCAGGACATTCATTACAAGATTATTCAATTGCTAAACCTTCACGAATCGAATATAGACTTTACACTTAAACCTAGACCATTTAAATCCTATCATAAATCATTTCTTCTTTCGACTGACGTCATAGTAGATCCATAGGCATTTACATGTAAGAATCCTTGTATACTTAGTTGATTTTTTTTGTTTATTTCTCTTGCCTTTAACCGCTATACAAAAACAGAATTGTTTGGTTCAAACAGTGCTTTCTTTATAGTACAGAGTGTATTCTGAATGTGTAATATGTAGAACGAAGCATGTTTAAAATGTGTAACATTTTTTTGTTTGAGTATGCCGAAAAAAAAAAACCAGGTTCTAAATGCATTAATTATTTCGAATGTATATGTAAAATGAATATATGATAGCATGCAAGTATCTTAAACTAATGAAATGTATAAAATATCTGTGAAACATGTCGCCGATGTGTATATATGTATGTTAGTTATGTACTATGTCACTGATGCAGACTGTATTAGGAGGTCAAGACCTCGTCAGGCTTTTAGCCTTTAGTCTTTGCCTCCCGCAGGGGAATTCTGTATTTTTTTTTCCTGCAAATAAACAATGTTCAATGTTCAATTCTCTATACGCTACTCTTGCAGTTGTGGCATTGGAGCCATACTCTAGCCGTTCTAATATCAACCCTACTTGTGCATCGTTGGATTGGCTGTTTCTACGCACACTATTGTCGTCGACGTGTTACGCCTACGAAACCTCGTGGCTCAACTGTCTTCCGCTGCTGGCTTTCCACGGACGCTGTCTGTGCAAGCGCTGACCGACGCATCATAGCCTCATATAGGGGGCGTATCCCAGTCGGCGGCTTTTTGGCAGTGGCAGCGGCACTGGAAACACGTCTGATTCTCTGTACGCAGGTTAGTAGCTCTCCGTATGTCATACCGGTTTTTTTTCATACTTAAGCTGCCACTGCTGCCACTGCTACCGCTGTTGTTATACATTGATAGAACAGGCGTGACTTGTATTTGCTTTGCATTGCACTGTATCCCTTTTTTTTTGCTTTCTCTGCGATATGTGCGACACTTGCTTAGCGTGCCAGTTGCCTGAACACGAAGAAGAGTCTGTGAAATGTAATCAGTGTTCATACATGTACCATTTTGGGAAGTGTGCT
This sequence comes from Rhipicephalus appendiculatus, assembly GCA_030522465.1. Classification (NCBI taxonomy): domain Eukaryota; kingdom Metazoa; phylum Arthropoda; class Arachnida; order Ixodida; family Ixodidae; genus Rhipicephalus; species Rhipicephalus appendiculatus. The sequence continues at coordinate 712,379 of JALIZH010018672.1, read as the reverse complement.
GGCTTGCAAGAAAAATCGTACAAAACTAAATCAGAGGTGGTAAAGAAGTCGTGGGAGTGTGTGACATGTAAAAGTGTCGTACCGCGGACTAATCGCAGTGACAATTAAGTCAATTGTAATGAAGGTAGTGGACATGCGGCTGGACCAAGAGAGAAGAAGAAGACTACGACGAGCGCTCACTGCCCGCGCTGCTAGTTAGCCCTTGTGGTAGAAAAACCTGTGTCCAGTTGTCGCGACTCCTGCCATTAAAACACCCTCGTTTGAACTGGTGGAGGTGCTGGGTACATCTGGTCTTCACCCTGGAACTGCTGGAACTACGCAGCCGGACACTACCACGACCTGTCACGATGACTGATTCGGGACCGTCTCAGGGCGCTCCTGATCCCGCACCTACGGCTGTCTTCTGCCCTGGCGCACTCCGGCAGCGCGATCCTCCCATATTCAGTGGTACAGATGACCACGACGTGGAAGACTGGCTTGCCGAGTATGAGCTGGTGGCCGCTTACAATGAGTGGGACGCCAGTGACAAGCTCACAAATCTGAACTTCTACTTAACCGACGTCGCAAAACTCTGGTACAAAAATCATCGAACCGATCTCACCACCTGGTCAGATTTCACGACAACGTTCACGGAGGTCTTTGGACGTCCTGCTGTACGCCGGCTTCGAGCTGAACAACGCTTGCGTGCCAGAGTCCAAAGAAAAGATGAAACGTTCACGAGCTACATTGAAGATGTGCTCTCTCTTTGCAAGCTCGTCAATTCATCTCTGGATGAAGCGGGCAAGATCAAGCACATCCTCAAAGGTATCGATGATGATGCATTCCAGATGCTTGCTGCGAAAAGTCCTCAAACGGTCGCAGATGTCATCCAGCTCTGCCAGAGTTACGATGAGCTGCGCAGGCAGCGCGCTTCCACACGCTGCGCTGCTCAAGATACCGCCGATGTTTCATCTTTGGGCGTACGCCGTGACAGCACCGATCATTCAGCTCTGCTTCCACTCATAAAACAGTTCATTCGTGAGGAGGTCGCACGGCAGCTCTCTATCATCACCACAACATCGGAGCCGGTGGCGTCTCTGGCGCCTTCTCTTCGTCAAGTCATCGAGACGCAAGTTGCCGAAGCAATGCCCCTCTAGTTCGACTCCGTTGCCTGTTGCTGCCCCACTCACCTACGCTGCCGTTGCTGCTCGAGCACGCGCCCCGCCGTCTCCTGCCGCCTACCAAGCTACTGGCAGAGTTTACACGTCACAGCCTCCGACACGTCCCGCTGACAGTCCCGTACTCAGCCAATGGTGCCTCTGCCCTCAACCCATGGCGCACGTACGATAATCGGCCCATATGTTTCTCGTGTGGCATTCCAGGTCACGTCGCTCGCCACTGTCGCCGTCGCAACTTCCCTCTTCCTGACAGTCCAGGGGGCCTCAAACTACGCTCAGGCTCAACCTCCATATGCCGGGGCCTCCAACTACGCTCAGACTCAACCTCCATATGCCGTTCCTGCTGATCCTCCTCAGGACCGAACTACCAGTCACCGACCATTCGATCAGCGCCGGTCGCATTCTCCTCGTCGCCGATCCATTTCCCCAATGGTACGTCACAGCAGCCCGCCACGAGGGGAAAACTGACAGCCGCAGTTCTGGAGGCAAGAGCTGCGTTACTGTCGAACATTTCAAGACCTAATCTTTGTCCTCAGAACGAAATTGAACTCTCTGTAGATGGCGTCAATGTACATGCACTTGTCGACACTGGAGCTGCCGTATCTGTCATTAGCGAAAAACTCTGCCGCAATTTGAACAAGGTGACCACTACCCTGACCGATATTTCGTTGCAGACGGCTGCGTCACACCACATTCAGCCGTCGGCATTATGCACCGCGCGAGTAGTCATTCAAGGTGTCATGTATGTCGTCGAATTCGTCGTCCTATACCGTTCCTCGCACGACGTTATTCTTGGATGGAATTTCCTATCGTCCAATTCTGCTCTAGTGGACTGCGCTCGTTCTGAACTAACATTATCTGTGCCGTGCTTCGACCCCGACGACCGCCAATCTAGTAAAGTGTTTGCAGCTTCCGACGTTACCATAGCACCTTTCTCCGTCGCTCTTATTCCGGTGTCGTGTGCCCCTGTTGCGAGCGCACCTGTTTTGTTTACGCCGTCAGCCAGTTCCGCGCATCGTCGGAACGTCTTGCTTCCATTCGCCGTCGTCACTTTCTGCAACGGTTATTCTGAGATTTACGTGTGTAATCCTTCGGCTAGCGCTTCATCAGTACTCCGAGGGGAATTTCTCGGAGACTACGAAGTTTTCGACTGCGTTCTCCCCGCTGCTATGCCCGACCCTGCGGTGTCAGTCTCGATTTGTGCTGTCACACCACCGACTGCAGCCGATGACCATGTAAACGTTTTCTCCAATGCCATTGATCCTGAGCTCACGCCTAACCAACGCGGAGAGATCATTACCCTCCTACAGCGTTTTCGCGCTTCATTCGATTGCTATCAGCCATCTTTAGGCCGAACATCCACAGTCGTTCACAGTATTGACACCGGCCAGCAAGCCCCACTACGACAGCGTCCATACCGTGTGTCGTCTGCTGAACGCCGTGTCATCAACCAACACGTGGACGACATGATGAAACGTGGCATCATCGAGCCATCCAACAGTCCCCTGGGCTTCGCCGGTAGTCCTCGTTAAGAAAAAAGACGGGTCCATCAGGTTCTGTGTCGACTACCGCCGACTCAACAAAATTACGCGTAAAGACGTGTACCCTCTACCCCGTATTGATGATGCGTTGGACTGCCTACAGGGAGCAGAGTTCTTTTCTTCATTGGATTTGCGCTCCGGCTATTGGCAGGTGCCGATGGCGGAGGCCGACCGCCCGAAGACGGCTTTTGTGACTCCTGATGGGCTCTACGAATTCACCGTTATGCCCTTCGGCCTCTGCAACGCGCCAGCCACCTTCGAAAGAATGATGGACGCTACTCTTCGCGGGCTGAAATGGAACACCTGTCTTTGCTACTTGGACGACATTGTGGTATTTTCAACCGACTTCGCGTCCCATCTTACTCGCCTCGAGCAAGTCCTGACGTGTCTGTCCACGGCGGGTCTGCAACTCAATTTAAAGAAATGCCACTTCGCTGCTCGCAAGCTTACCATCCTTGGCCATGTAGTTTCAAAAGACGGCATCCTTCCAGACCCTGCGAAACTTAGTGCCGTTGCCGCGTTCCCGAAACCGACTACCATCAAAGAACTTCGAAGCTTCATCGGCTTATGTTCCTATTTCCGCCGCTTCATCCGTGATTTTGCTTCAATTATGGCCCCCCTTGACCAACCTTCTCGCCGGCAGTTCCGATCTATCAGCCTGGTCACAGGCGTGCGATGATGCATTTTCAACAACTTCGGCGCCTTCTCACTGCCCCGCCAATACTGCGACATTTCGATCCGTCAGCACCAACAGAGCTTCATACTGACGCTAGTGGCGTAGGGCTCGGTGCCATATTTGCCCAACGCAAAGGTGGCTGTGAAGAGTACGTCGTCGCTTACGCCAGCCGCACGCTCACGAAAGCTGAGAAAAACTACTCAGTCACAGAAAAAGAGTGTCTCGCCATTATATGGGCGATTGGAAAATTTCGCCCGTACCTGTACGGACGTCCATTTGATATTGTGACCGATCATCATGCGCTATGCTGGCTATCTTCACTGAAAGATCCGAACGGCCGGCTCGCTCGCTGGGCATTGCGCCTGCAAGAGTTCGACATCCACGTTGTTTACCGTTCTGGTCGGAAGCATTCTGATGCGGATGCCCTATCCCGCTCACCTTTGCTTGCTGAGCCCACCTGCTCGTCTATTTCCGTGGGCGGTGCCTTTGCCATCAACATTTCCGACATGCCTTCCGAGCAACGTAAAGACCCCTGGATCACATCCCTTCTGGACTTCCTCTCGAACAAGACGCCTTCTCCTGTCTCTCGGACGCTTCGGCGACAAGCCCAACATTTCGCCGTTCGGGACAACCTGCTCTACCGCCGCAGCTATAACCCGATCGGCCGAAAGTGGCTGCTTGTCATTCCTCGACAACTCCGCTCCGAAATCTGCACCACGGTTCACGATGATCCACAATGCGGTCACGCTGGTGTCTTAAAGACATACACACGCCTACAGCTTCGATACTACTGGCGCGGTATGTACCGTTTCGCCCGCCAGTACATCCGGTCGTGCGCTACGTGCCAACGCCGCAAGACGCCACCTCAACATATCGCCGGTACGTTGCAACCTCTACCGTGTCCCGCCCGGCCTTTTGAGCGCGTCGGAATTGACTTATACGGTCCGCTTCCCTACACTCCAAGCGGCAACCGCTGGGTTATAGTGGCCATCGATCACCTGACGCGGTATGCTGAAACATCAGCGCTGATTTCTGCTACAGCGAAAGACGTGGCTAGCTTCATACTTCGAAACCTCGTCTTAAGGCATGGAGCGCCTCGAGAATTACTCAGCGACCGCGGCCGTGTTTTTCTATCCGACGCTATTACAGCCTTGCTGAAGGAGTGTCGCATCATACACCGCACTACCACGGCATATCATCCCCAAACTAATGGAATGACAGAGCGTTTCAATCGCACACTTGGCGACATGTTGTCCATGTACGCTTCATCTGATCACACCAATTGGGACAGCATACTACCCATTCGTCACGTATGCCTACAACACGGCAACACAAAGCACCACCGGATTCTCACCTTTCTTTCTTCTTTATGGACATGAAGCTTCGTCCCCAATGGACACAATTCTTCCGTACAGGCCTGACTCTTCAGAGTTCACAACTGTTTCACGAGCGGCCGCATATGCAGAAGAATGTCGCCAGCTTGCTCGTTCATTCACCTCGCACGACCAATGTCGCCAGAAACATCGCCACGATGAATCGACTACTGCGACATACTTCGATCCTGGCACACTGGTATGGTTGTGGGTTCCATCTACTCCTGCGGGACTCTCCCACAAGCTATCTTCGAAGTACTGCGGCCCTTATCGGGTACTCAAACAAACATCTGCAGTCAACTACCTCGTCGAGCCGCTCGACACCTCTTCGGACAAGCGTCGCCGCGGACAAGAAATTGTGCACGTGTCCAGGCTCAAGAAGTACCACGATCCCCCCTGTGTGCTCTAGCCCTTAGGTCGCCAGGATGGCTCCCTTATTGCCCGGGGGTGATTGTAATGAAGGTAGTGGACATGCGGCTGGACCAAGAGAGAAGAAGAAGACTACGACGAGCGCTCACTGCCCGCGCTGCTAGTTAGCCCTTGTGGTAGAAAAACCTGTGTCCAGTTGTCGCGACTCCTGCCATTAAAACACCCTCGTTTGACAATGTACATTTTGTTTTAGCATCCATCAACCAGAAAGTTGAGGGCTTGCCGGCTCTAATAGAAAAAGTAAATGCCATGGAACAATCGGTTCAGTTCATGTCCAAGAAATTTGATGAACTTCAAGAGAAGGTCTCGAACCCAGCCACTGAAATTAAGGAACTAAGAAAAAGAGTGGCAGAACCAGAGGAAAGAGAAAAGTTGCATGTATCTCCAGAATGAGACCTCCAACGGCAAGTGAATGATCTTGAGTACCGAAGTAGGTGACTGAACCTGGAAGTTCATGGAATCCCTGTTGTGGAGGGTGAAAGTTGATGACCTCTGTAAACAATGTCTCTGACAAGCTTAAAGTACCTCAGCTTACAAAGGCCGATGTCGCATCTATACATCGGCTGCCGGCTAAGCAAGGCACAATACCAGGAATTATTATCTGGTTCACAAAAGAGACCAGAGACGCGTGGCTCAAAAAAAAAAGAAACTACACGCAGACTGCAACCCTCGAATTTTCCTTCAGGAAAACTTGACTCGACATAGCAGGGAGCTTCTAAGGGCTACGAAATCAATAGCGAAGCGAAATGGTTACAAGTTCGTTTGGTACGTCAACGGCAACATCCTTGTTCATCCGAGGGTGCTCATATAGTTCACATCAAGGATAAAGATGACCTTGAAGAACTAAACAGTAAGGTTCATTGCGATACCTGAATGGTACATGATGACATGAAATTTTACTCGCCTGATGATATTGCCACGCGCGGTTCTTTTACTGTATTCGGTTTCCACCCACAAAGACTATCAGCAGTACTCGGCGCAGACCGCGCCTTATTGTTCCAGAAGCTTCTCGCTTGTAGTAGATCGTTCTGTTAAGATTGCACGCAAGACGCTAACACTCAAGATTATTCCAGAGCGTGCGCGACGACTAGTGATAAGGTTAGAATGTTCGACGCGTGAGTTATAAAAGCCGGCGCGTTCCAACGATGTTTAGTTGATCGACGGCCGACGCTCTGTTCGCCGCTATCAGTGCAGTGTGCATTGCTGTAATCTGACTTTCTGTTTACCGGCCACAAGTTCGGCCTAATAAACAGTTTCATTTTGAACCCACCGAGTTCTGCCTTCGTCGACGTCACGACCACGTGACAATATAAACGACATTGTAGCAGCATTTCCCAATCCTTCCATCAAATGCATCCAACTAAATACGCGATCTGTCAGAAATAAGATATGTTTGGAGGAACTATTAGCCGTATTTTCTGTTCCATTCTCGGTGATCATGCTAAACGAAACATGGAGTACTTCAGAAAGTGATATATTTAGGTTGCCCAATTATAATACTTTCTATTTAAACAGGTCCAACTCTCGAGGGGGTGGAGTAGCATTGCTGATTGCGGATGACGTTTACTGCCGGATCCTTGATTGTTACTGTGGTTTCACCCCGACTATGAGATATTGACACTTTGCACTGCTAAGCATATATTTTATTTGTGCTATCGACCACCTACTGGTGACATGCCGGTGTTCACACAGTTCTATGACCAATTTCTTGCATATGTGGTTCAATAGCATAATTCGAAAATGTTAATAGCTGGTGGAGACTTCAATATTGACATGTGTTCTCATAGTCATTCATAGATTTCTTTCAATACAATTATTTTATCGAATGGTTTTACCAACTTATTAACACGCCTACCAGGGTCACATCTGAAGGTCAGCCAACTCTGGACTTATTTATCACTAATTCCTCACAGTCCAATAATAAATCTGGTGTCTTATCTTGTTCTGTCAGCGACGATTTGCCAGTATTTCTGTGTGCTGAGATAAGCGGGTTAAGAGGGAAACATTTCCCACTACTGTCTTACCAACATATTACAGAGAAAACAAAAAAATCTTTTTGCGACTTCTTGTCCACAGTTGAATGGAATGTGATAACTAAAATCACGGATACCAATGACGCTTGCAGTATGTTCATTGACATATTTTCCGTCGTATAGCACCAGAGCTTTTCTTCCAAGATACGCAGAAAAAGTAGAAAAATCCGAAAAACTTGGGTTACATCTGAACTACGCGAGGAAATGAAACTGAGGGACAAGTTATATCAACACTTTTTTTATACGCGATCAGCAGATGACCTGGCCACATTTAAAAATTACGGAAACAAACTTACTAAGAAATTACGGCACGCTCGCACAATGTACTACTCATCACTCCTGGTCATCGAAAGCAGCAACCAGTGTACTATGGTCGAGGCTAAACAGACTTTTAAATCGCAACGAGTTTCACAAGCATTTACTGCAGTTACAAATAAATGGCAAAGAGTTCTCTGCTAGGCGATGCATTGCGCAGAACGCTCGCGCTTCGCGGTCACGATCGTCGATTGCAAAGGCCAAGTGAGAATATCGGCAAGTATACCGTGCGAGTACGCACAAGAAGCGGAGGAAGTCGCGGTGGCGCTCGCGCTCACGGATCCGACATGCACGACTGTCCTCTGCGACTCGAGGCAAGCAGTCAGAAACTTCGCCAAAGGATGGATCTCGCAACGAGCGGCCAGAGTCCTGCGCAATAGCAAAGTCCAGAGTGAGGTAGAGCTTCAAACCAGGATCTTGTGGTTCCCGGCTCACATGGGAGAGGCATCCAAGACGTACCGCAACTTAAACGAGACGGCACACGCCAAGGCGCGCGAGCTCACGAACCGCGCCGGCGACCGTCGTCTATGGGGCAACACCAAAGACCGTTTGACGAGCTACAACGAAATTACCAAGTCCTTCTACCTGGCCCGCCGAACCTTCCCTCCACCCAGCGACAAGCTTAAGAGGACGCAGGCGGCGGCCCTACGACAACTGCAGACGCGCACGTACCCCAACCCCGCATTGTATAACAGACTCTACCCTAAAACTTACCCGACAAATCTATGCAACGTCTGCCGTATTGAGGTAGCCACATTAACCCACATGCTCTGGGATTGTACAAAAAACCCACAAGGTGCTAATTCCGGAACCCTTCCGCCGCGGTGGGCCGCTGCATTGCGCAGCCCCAGTCTCGGCGACCAACTTTGGGCCGTCCAGCAGGCCCGCGAGGCGGCGGTGAGGCAAGGCCTCGACGTCCCCACGTGGGAGACCTAAGGCCCGGTAAATTTTTGACAGATATCACTCGTACTCAAGGTAGGCCTCCAAAGGCTAGTAAATATATTGGTACTAATAGCGAGAATACAATATACCTTCAGCCATTCACGTCAAACGAACTTGTATTCAATTATAAAAAGATTAAAGAATAGCAGTAGTTGTGACATTGATGGTTTTCAGGTGTCCCCAATCAAACATGCAGTTGAGATTATTGCTCCAATATTCGCTCATATTTTTAATGTGTGTCTGCAATCGGCAATTTTTCCAGCAAAAATGCAATCACCGAAAGTTACCGTTCTATACAAAAACAGAGATCGAAATGATCTGGGAAATTACAGGCCGTTGTCCATTCTACCAATCTTTTCAAAAGTATTCGAAAAAAATTTTGCACTCCAGAATAGCAACTTTCATTGAAAAACAGAACCTGTTAACACCACACCAATTTGGTTTCTGTAAGAACAAATCAGTTGAGTTAGCACTAGCAGAGCAGAAAGAATATATAGTGACAGGGTTTGAAAACAGAGCAATAGTCATGGGTATCTTTGTAGAGTTTTCTAAAGCTTTTGATTTAGTGGACCATAACATTTTAGTGGAAAAATTAAGTTTTTATAGAATCCGAGGACACGCATTATCTCTTATCAAATCCTACTTATCCAACAGAACCCAAATTGTGAAAATCGATACTTTTACCTCTAAAGCCAGATCTGTCCATTGTGGAGTACCACAAGAAAGTATTTTAGGGCCTCTACTTTTCAACATTTATCTGAACGATATCGTCAATGTTAACCCTGAGGCAAAGTTTATTGTGTACGCGGAGGACACGAGTATTTTTTTTCACTGGTAATCATATTCATGCTCTAATAGAACAATGTAACTATACAATGAAAAATCTAGAGGAATGGTCGACAGTAAATTTAATGAACATAAATGTAAACAAAACAAAAGCAGTTATATTCAAACCAAAGAACAAACGCATACCTCCACATCTAGACATCATGTTAAATTCCCGAAGCATTGAAATTACCGAGAATTTCAAATGTCCGGGTGTTATCTTCTCAGCGAACATGTCGTGGAATAATCATGTTAACTACGTCCTAAATAAAGTAAGCAAAATAACTGATGTAGAAGGGCCGTTTACGCTACATTCTTCCAACATGTATTAAACTTTTACTATAAAATTCACTTTTTCAATCACATTCAAATTATTGTCAAATAGCATGGGGTAACACAACACACACCAATCTCGAATGTATTTTCCTGTTACAAAAGAAATATCTCCGCCACGCATGAAAATCTTCCTACACAGCATTGACAATAACTTTCTTTAACAATTCTGTCGTGATCCCCGCACATAATCTGTATAAATATTGTTTGAGTTATATATACAAACAAGAAAACTATCGAAACATTAAGAACCTACGTAATCTCACTCAACTTCAAAGGAAAGCTCCAAATTACGGTACCAGACACTTAGAGGATTGGTTAGTACCAACACCACGTTCAAACTACGGAAAACAAATGTTTCGCTACACAATGCCTACACTGTTAAACAACTATCAATCAGTACATTTTTATCCTTTTAGGGCCTCGCTCACAGAACTGAAAAAGATGTATGAGGTCTCGGTATAGATCCGTGTTGTAATGTGTATACCTCATTTTGATTTCGTTGCCTTTTAGGTGAGTTGAGACATGTTAAAGCACAAGTATGCTCCTATGCATGTGCGTGCGTATGTGTATGCATATATATATATATATATATATATATATATATATATATATATATATATATATATATATATATATATATTGTCACGTGGTCGTGACGTCAACGAAGGCAGCAGGCTACGTGCCCGGGATGAAACTGTTTATTAGGCCGAACTTGTGGCCGGTAAACGGAAAGTAAGATTACAGCAATACACGCTGGCACTGATAGCGGCGAACAGAGCGTCGGCCGTCGATAAAACTGAACTTCGTTGGAACGCGCCGGCTTTTATAAATCACGCGTCGAACATTCTAGCCTTATCACTAGTCGCGCAAGCTCTGGAATAATCTTGAGTGTTAGCGTCACGCGTGCAATCTTAACACAACGATCTACTACAACCGAGAAGCTTCTGGAACACTAAGGCGCGGTCTGCGCCGAGTACTGCTGATAGTCTTTGTGGGCGGAAACCGAGTACAGTAAAAGAATCGCGCGTGGCATTGCCCCCCCTCTAAAAAGGCATCGTCCCGATGCTTAGAACAGAACACATGGGAAAAATACATGCAACAATAAATAACAACAATAAATCAAGAAAGTTCAATAAACAATACGCACAAGCAAGAAAGTGCAATGAAAAAAAAAAGTACAGTCCTCAGGGTCACTACCGCGCGTAAAATGGCTTGAGGCGCACGACATGGACGACTTCAGGTCGCGCACGGCGCCGTTGAGAGTTCGAAATGCCGTCGGGGACAACCTCGTAGTCGAGTGTGCCGAGACGTCGAAGCACCCTATACGGTCCGAAGTATCGTCGCAGAAGTTTTAGATGTGAAGCATCTTATGGCGAAGCTTAATCCGGTGGTGGTGGTGGTGTGCCGGCGTGACCACCCTTACTGCGCATGCGCAAACCCTTTCAAAAAAAATAAAAACCTCCTCTCCTCTCTCCTCTAGGCATCCCTCCCCGCGGCAACCACACCCTCACTGCGCATGCGCCTCCCCTCCTCTCTCCCCTCTTGCCCTCCCCCCCTCTCTCCTCTAGGCATCTCTGCCCGCGGCGTCCACACTCCCACTGCGCATGCGCGTCCCCCCCTCTCTCTCCTCTCCTACGCTCCCCCCTCTCTCCCATAGGCATACCTGCCCGCGGCGTCCACACTCCCACTGCGCATGCGCGTCCCCCCCCTCTCTCTCTCCTCTCCTACGCTCCCCCCCCCCTCTCGCCTCGCGACGCCGACGCAGGCAGCGTCTGCTAGCGAGTTTGTGTGTTTAGAAAAAATTTATTCAATCATGGGACACTACGAGTACACGGAAACAGTGTCTAGTTTCTTGGTTGAAAAAACCGACTGCTCGCGCTGCACAACTGTTCACTGGCCACCCTGTATATATGGCAATGGATTTTGACCTCCAAGGTGGTGCCGGTGGGAGATTTCTCCTGTGCGTTGTTGAAAAATAAAAATTCGCAGCGTCCGCGTTAACTAAAAGCGGACTGCGGGTCTCTGTGTACAGTCGGAGTCTTCTGTCTCTCATTGCCCATTAGCAGCGATTGGCATGTTTCAGTAGGAAACACCGCTCCATCACTGCGTGCTTTGCGCCTCCCCAGTTTTCTCTCCTGCGCAACGCTGCAATGAGCGCCAGCGTCAACGCCGCCGCCAGTGTAAGCGTTGGCGCCGGCTGCTTCACATCTACACATGGTTCCCTTTAGCGGGAGATGGTGTAATTTTTTCACTAAGTCCATGTCGTCGTATCGGCGTCCACACCCAAACGCGGTCACCGGGTCTGGTATTCCACAAAGCGTCGCCGAAGATTGTACCGGCGGCTGTCGGTCGTCTGCTGATTCTTGATTCGCAGGCGGGCGAGTTGTCGGGCTTCTTCGGCGCGCTGTAGGTAGGCGGTGACGTCGATGTTTTCCTCGTCGGTGACGTTTGGTAACATGGCGTCAAGCGTCGTTGCCGGGCTCCGTCCATAGATCAACTTGTATGGCATCATCTGCGTCGTTTCTTGAACGGCCGTGTTGTACGCGAAGGTCACGTACAGAAGGATAGCGTCCCACGTCTTGTGCTCGACGTCGACGTACATGGCCAGCATGTCGGCGATGGTCTTGTTGAGACGCTCGGTGAGGCCGATTGGTCTGAGGGTGGTAGGCGGTGGTCCGGTGGTGGCTTGTCTTGCTGTATCTCAAGATCGCCTGAGTTAGGTCAGCAGTAAATGCCGTACCTATGTCGGTGATGAGAACCTCTGGGGCGCCATGTCGCAGGACGATGTTCTCAACGAACTTGGCTACCTCGGCGGCACTGCCTTTAGGCAGGGCCTTTGTTTCGGCGTAGCGGGTGAGGTAGTCGGTAGCCACGACGATCCATTTGTTTCCGCAAGTCGACGTTGGGAACGGCCCCAGGAGGTCCATCCCGATCTGCTGGAACGGTTGCCGAGGAGGCTCGATCGGCTGAAGGAAGCCTGCTGGTCTTGCGGGCGGTGTCTTCCGTCGCTGACAGTCTCGACGTAGCGGGCGACGTCGGTGGCAAGGCGCGGCCAGTAGTACTTTTCCTGTACTCTTGCGAGTGTGCGGGAAAGCCCGAGGTGTCCAGCCGTCGGGTCGTCATGTAGACTTATGGTCGCATTGCTGCAGGCACTACGAAAAGGTAGTCGGCTCGAAGTGGCGAGAAATTCTTCTTTATGAGAACGCCGTTTCGCAAGAAAAACGACGCGAGTGCTCCCTTCAATGCCTTTGGAACAATGGCGGTCTTGCCTTCGAGGTACTCCACAAGGCCCCTGAGTTCCGGATCGGCTCGCTGTCGTTCGGCGAAGTCGTCGGCACTTATGGTTCCCAAGAAGAAGTCATCCTCCTGGTCATCCAGCGGCGGCGGGTCGACGGGGGGCGCGAGACAAGCAGTCGGCGTCAGAGTGTTTTCGTCCGGACTTGTAAACGACGGTAACGTCGAATTCTTGAAGTCTCAGACTCCATCTTGCGAGACGACCGGAAGGGTCCTTCAGGTTAGCTAGCCAACACAAGGCGTGGTGGTCGCTCACAACTTTGAAGGGCCTGCCGTAGAGGTAGGGGCGAAACTTTGACGTTGCCCAGATGATGGCAAGGCACTCCTTTTCTGTTGTGGAATAGTTGGCTTCCGCCTTGGATAGCGACCGGCTAGCATAACTGATAACCCTTTCCACGCCGGCTGTTCTCTGGACAAGAACAGCGCCGAGTCCTACGCTGCTTGCGTCGGTGTGGATTTCCGTGTCGGCGTGTTCGTCGAAATGCGCAAGTATTGGAGGCGTCTGCAGGCGTCGTTTCAATTCTTGAAATGCTTGGACTTGCGCCGCTCCCCACGTGAATTCCACGTCGTTTTTCGTGAGCTGAGTTAGTGGCTCGGCGATGCGTGAAAATTCTTTGACGAAGCGTCTATAATAGGCGCACAAGCCGAGGAATCGGCGAACGGCCTTCTTGTCGGTGGGCGGCGGGAAGGCAGCGATTGCAGCTGTTTTTTCGTGGGTCGGGGCAAACTCCAGACTTGCTGATGACGTGACCCAAGAGCAGAAGTTCCTCATATGCGAAGCGGCACTTTTCTGGCTTCAGGGTGAGTCCGGAGGCCTTGATTGCCTGAAGTACAGCTTCTAGGCGCCGGAGATGTTCGTCGAAGTTTGAAGAGAACACAACGACGTCGTCCAAGTACACAAGGCAGGTTTGCCACTTCAAGCCGGCCAGCACAGTGTCCATAACACGCTGGAACGTCGCAGGTGCCGAGCAAAGACCGAAGGGCATGACTTTGAACTCGAAGAGGCCATCTGGTGTGATAAAGGCAGTCTTCTCTCGGTCTCTCTCGTCGACCTCGATTTGCCAATAGCCGGTCTTGAGGTCTATCGACGAAAAATACTTCGCGTTGTGGAGTCGGTCCAGGGCGTCGTCGATACGTGGGAGAGGATACACGTCCTTCTTCGTGATTTTGTTCAGGCGGCGATAATCGACGCAGAAACGGAGGGTTCCGTCCTTCTTCTTCACTAAAACCACGGGTGACGCCCAAGGACTCTTTGAAGGCTGGATGATGTCGTCGCGTAGCATTTCGTCGACTTGCTGCTTTACGGCCTGGCGTTGTCGCGTTGAAACTCGGTACGGGCTCTGGCGGAGTGGTCTCGCATTTTCCTCTGTTATGATGCGATGTTTTGCGAGTGGGGTCTGTCGAATTCTTGACGACGACGAGAAGCAGGCCTTTAGCTGGTCTTGCTTGACCTTCGGAAGGTTCGGGTTGACGTCGAAATCTGGTTCGGGACCTCGATTCGTCGAAACAGGTTCGGCAGCATCGAAGAGGGCGAAAGCATTGCTGGCGGCCACGCATTCGTCGATGTAGGCGACCGTCGTACCAATGTTGAGGTGCCTATATTCGTGGCTGAAGTTTGTCAGCACTACCTTTGCTTTACCGTCACGCAGCTCGGCTATACCTCTTGCGACGCAAATTTGACGGTTCAGGAGTAGGTGCTGATCGCCCTCGATGCCGCCTTCAAGGTTTGCAGGGTTTTCGGTGCCGACGGAAATAATGACGCTGGAGAGTGGCGGAACGGTCACCTGCTCTTCTATCACATTCAATGCATAGTTCCCTGGTGTCGCGAGGGGCGGGAGCGCTTTGTTTGAGGTTAGTGTTATTGACTCAGACCTTAGGTCGATGACGGCGCCGTGGTCACTTAGGAAGTCCATTCCAAGTATCACATTCCTGGAGCAGTTTTGTAGGATTACAAAGCTCGCAGGATAAGTCCGGTTACTGACGGTGACTCTTGCCGTGCAGACTCCAATCGGTGTTATCAGGTGGCCTCCAGCTGTCCGGATTTCGGGTCCACTCCAAGCGGACTTTACTTTCTTCAGCTTGGCGGCGAATGGCCCACTGACGACGGAATAGTCGGCCCCAGTTTCGACGAGAGCGGTCACGCCGTGGCCGTCGATAAGAACGTCGAGGTCGCTAGTTCGTCGTCTCGCGTTGCGGTTAGGTCGCGGCGTCGGGTCACGGCTGCGTCGGTTTGTTCCGCCGGTTCCACGTTGCGTAGTGATGTCTTCTTCGGGCTGCGAAGTTTCCACGCCAGGGCCTCGTTTGTCTTGCGACGGGTTCTTTAGATTTCGTTGCGGCATCGTCGTCGGCGGCGGCGGAGGATCTTCGGTAGTTCGTCGTACAGCAACCGCACCTCCATCGGTGGCTGCCCTTAGTTCTCCGAGTAAGGGCTAGGAGATCGGCCCCGGTTTAAGCCAGCGTACTGCCGGCGGTGCGGTGACATGTAGCGGCCAGGCGATGGCGAGCGGGATGGTCGTCGAGGTGTCCACTGAGCTCCTGCGAGGTAGTCGGCGATGTCGCGTGGCCTTTCACCCCGCTGTGGACGTGGCGCGTCGATGGCGAAACCACGCAGTCCCATCAGGCGGTACTGGCAGCGGCGGTAGGTGTGGCCAGCTTCTTCGCAGTGATAGCACAGTGGGCGGTGGTCAGGGGCGCGCCAAACGTCGGTCTTTCTCGGAGCGTTGCGCTGGCCGGCGGGTAGACGGTATGGCGTCGGTGGTGGTGGCGGTGGCGTCTGGCGGCGGAACTGCGGTGGTGCGAAGCCTTCACGTGAGCGCGGTGGTGGAGCGTTACGACGCGCTGCAGCAGCGTAGCTCATAGCCTGCGGTTGCTGCTCTGCTAGCTGAGGAACGCCCAGAGATTGCTGGATCTCCTGGCGCATGACGTCAGCGAGAGAATCCACTTGAGGTTGGGAGGATGGTAACAGCTTAGGCAGCTCTTCCCTAACTATGGCCCTGATGGTCTCGCGCAGGTCGTCGGGTTGCAGCGCGTGACTCTCTCCGTAGGTCGTTAAGGGAATCCGCCGGTTGTACTGCGTCGTACGCATTTCAAGGGCCTTCTCGATCGTCGTGGCCTCTGAGACGAATTCCATGACCGTCTTGGGTGGGTTGCGTACAAGGCCGGCAAATAGTTCCTGCTTGATACCCCGCATCAGGAAGCGGATCTTCTTCTCCTCGGGCATAGCGGGGTCTGCATGACGGAACAGGCGAGTCATTTCTTCAGTGTACATTCCGATATTCTCGTTGGGGAGCTGTACGCGGGTTTCCAAAAGTGTTTCAGCCCTTTCTTTCCGGACGATGCTAGTGAAGGTGTTCTTAAATCCGGAGCGGAAGAGGTCCCATGATGTTAGCGAGGAGTCTCGATTCTCATACCAGGTCCTTGCGCCGTCTTGAAGGGCGAAGTAGACGTGGCGGAGCTTCTCGTCGCAGTCCCAGTTGTTGAACGTGGCGACCCGCTCGTATTCCTCCAGCCAGCTTTCTGGATCCTCACATGGTGAACCACGAAAAGTCGGCGGCTCCTTCGGCTGCCGGAGCAGGACGGGCGCAGGCGGCACAGGGGCTGTCATCGTCGCTGCGGTTGAGGTCGAAGTCTTGGTTTGCCTGGTGTTTTCCGCCAGGAGTCCGTGCTCTGGCTGCAAGCCTTGCAGCCTGCGGCTAGCTCGTTGCTGCACAGGGGCTTCGGTGTCTTCTCCGCGATGTGGGCTGGGTTCACGGCTTGACGGGGGGCGTCCGGAACATGAAGGAACAGCACCTCCACCAGATGTCACGTGGTCGTGACGTCAACGAAGGCAGCAGGCTACGTGTCCGGGATGAAACTGTTTATTAGGCCGGAACTTGTGGCCGGTAAACGGAAAGTAAGATTACAGCAATACACGCTGGCACTGATAGCGGCGAACAGAGCGTCGGCCGTCGATCAACTGAACTTCGTTGGAACGCGCCGGCTTTTATAAATCACGCGTCGAACATTCTAGCCTTATCACTAGTCGTCGCGCAAGCTCTGGAATAATCTT
Organism: Rhipicephalus appendiculatus; assembly: GCA_030522465.1. Lineage (NCBI taxonomy): Eukaryota > Metazoa > Arthropoda > Arachnida > Ixodida > Ixodidae > Rhipicephalus > Rhipicephalus appendiculatus. The sequence goes on along the minus strand of JALIZH010018672.1, from coordinate 695,410 downwards.
GAGTGTTAGCGTCGCGCGTGCAATGTTAACAAAACGATCTACTACAACCGAGAAGCTTCTGGAACATTAAGGCGCGGTCTGCGCCGAGTACTGCTGATAGTCTTTGTGGGCGGAAACCGAGTACAGTAAAAGAATCGCGCGTGGCAATATATATATATATATATATATATATATATATATATATATATATATATATATATATATATGCCTTTGTGTTTATATAATCATTTATAAGCGTACAGTATCTATATAAATGTTCATGTGTAATACTGCCTGACTGTCAAATATTAAAGGGTTGTAGGCTAGTCAAGCTGTCTGAAGACAGCTTTATTCCTACAATCCTCCCATCTGTAATTCCTAAAGATGGCGAATAAACAATTTCAAGATGCGCAGTCTGTGCAGGAGCCACGCAGACCCCCCGTCGGGAACCATCTGTTCCCCCCATGGGCATCTCGTACGATGAAAGACGGCCGGCGCGTTACCTGTCGTCTTGAGCCGCGATCATAGGCTGCTCTTGCGCTTTCACTCGCAGATAAAACATACGACGCTCTGGGTGATGTTATCACCTTTGCACTTTTTATGGAACCTCACGGCAAGGCCGACGGCATCAGTGAAAATGCGCCTTGAGGGTACACATAGTTGCTATCACAATAACATCAGCAACATCGCATGCCCAAACTCCGCCGTCGACGCCGGCCTACTACAATAAAGATAAGCGCAATAAAGAATGGAGGTGTTATAAGGATGTTTATTTTAAACAATACAGATTTTTCACAAAAATACTCTGACAGTCACGCTCCAGTCGTTTTCGTACACGTACTCTATCTCGAGGCGCAAATACTTTGCGGCAACTAAGATAACATTGACGAGTCTAGTTAACAAACACTCGTTTATTTATTTATTTATTTATTTATTTATTTATTTATTTATTTATTTATTTATTTATTTATTACAATACCCACAGCGCCTTACCGCATTACAGTGGGGGGGAGAACAATACTAACATAGCCAACCAAAAGCAGGTAATTGACCAAAATGTACAAGGAGTACAAGGCGGCAAGGAGTCAAATGCACAAAAAAAGTAAAACAACAAAACTTATTTAGTACGAAAAACGCACAAGCAAATAAACCACAGGGGATCACGAGGTCTATTTACAATACAAATTCTGCAAAGAGGAAGCAAATACATCAGGGGAGATAATGGTGGCAATGTCATGAGGCAGTTTGTTCCACTCGCTAATTGTTCTGGGGAAAAACGCCATCTTGAAGTAGTTCGTTCTACATCTTATCTCCTTGACCTTGTAGGCATGATCAAGACGGGGTGAGACGTAATCAGGATTGTGCAAGTAATGATCCCGGTTAATACCAGTGTTGTTATGGAATACACTGTGAAAAAATTTTAACCTTAAATATTGCCTACGCTGCTGCAGTGACTCCCATCCTAGGTTTTCCTTTGCACTGAACACGCTAAAGTGGCGGGTATAATTGGCATGAACAAATCTCACAGCTAAATTTTGAATTCTTTCAATCTTTTGAATGTCCACCTGCTGCCAAGGATCCCAAACGCAACAAGCGTATTCAAGTATTGGTCCAACATTGGCTTTATACAAGAGGTCTTTTGCGGCTAGTGGCAAATTTCTTGCATTTCTTCGAAGAAAACCTAGAACTCTTGCATGTGACATACTCAATATGGCGACGCCAGGATAATTCTGCAGTAAAGTAAACACCAAGATACTTATGGTCGAACACTTTTGCCAGTTTTTCTGCATTAATAGTGTAACTAAAATCATTACAGGATTTTTTTCTAGTGAAGCACATATACACAGATTTTTTCACGTTTATGTCCATGCACCAGGTATTACACCAGGTGCTAATCAAATCCAAGTCTTCCTGTAGCGCAGTGCGATCATCTACGGAATGAATAACCCTGTATAATACGCAGTCATCTGCGAACATTCGAAGACTGGAGGAAATGCCACAACAGATGTCATTCATGTACATAAGAAAAAGAAGCGGCCCAAGCACTGACCCTTGTGGCACACCTGAAGTAACGTCCACTTGATCGGACTGCATTGCATTTAAAACTACCATCTGCCGTCTGAAGTTCAAGTATGCTTTTATCCATTCAATAACAGAAGAGTTTATGTTGTACCAGGACAGCATCTCAATTAGTAAAGAGTGAGATACTAAATCAAACGCTTTACGGAAATCCAAGTAAAAACAGTCAACAGTATACCCGTTATCCAGTGCACTAGCCAAATCGTGTGTAAATTCAGTCAACTGCGTAACGCAAGAAAACCCAGGTCGAAATCCATGTTGCTGAGGCGATAATAAGGAGTAATTTTTCAGGTGATTCATAATGTTTGTAAAAAGGATGTGTTCTAGAATTTTCCAGCTGATGCAAGTGAGTGAGATCGGCCGGTAGTTTGCCGCGATGCTGCGCGGGCCAGACTTGTGCACTGGCACAACGTAGGCAAGTTTCCAATCATCCGGCAAGACACTTTCACTCATTGACTTTGAGAAGATAACAAATATTTTGATACAGAACGTGCGCACACAGAAAGTAAAGCAGATTGTAGGCCGTCCGGACCATTAACTTCTTAATTAACTTCCTAATTATTGACTTCAGGGCAGTTTCCTGCATTAGAAAGTTGTAGTGCTTGTCATCTTACGGCATACCCATTTTTTTCGAAATGGCGAAGTTACACGCAATTAATAATAATTATTGAGGTTTAACGTACCAAAACCACAATGTGATTATGAGAGACACCGCAGTGGAGGGCTCCGGAAATTTCGACCACCTGCGGTTCATTAACGTGCACCTAAATCTAAGTACACGGGTCTCACGCATTCGATCCCGAAGTTACACGTAATTCGAGATATTCATAATCGAGTTTGAAGGGCGAAATCGAAACTGATCGTGCCTGGCGCGCAGGAAACGTGACATCCCTGTTCTGCAAGACCGGAACTACACGTGACCTGGAGGTCACGTCGAAGGAAGGCACGCCATGGCTCGCTCAGCACCGACGAAATATTCTTTCTGAATTTATGAATCCCACCAACCTTCTTCCGTGGTAGCTGGTGCAACTTCTTGCAACCTGGAACTTCTTGAACGAGCTCACGCAATAGGGTGTCTTCAAAAGCACGGCATTCGCTTTTGTTTTCCGCGAGTTGGTTGAACCCCATACAGTTCCTTTCGATATGGGCATTTAAGTGTATTCAGGCAGAAGCGCCCAAAATAGGCATTTATAGACACCATAGAAACATTATAAAAGCCCTTCTTAACCTCCAAGTTATGCTCATATATGATAGTGGCGCGACAGGAGCGTGAGGAACAAAATGGGCCTTTGCCCAAAATCCGGTGTCTACTCATCACAGTATAAACCCGTGTTTACTTCAAGGGCCCGTAACAGGCTCAGCTTTTTTTTTGTTAGTCTACCGAACAAGGTTGTCAATGCGAGCGAAAAGCCGTGACAATCAGATTTCGTGGATGTCACAGCGGTCCGCGCCCACTCCATATCGAAAAACAATTCCCGCGCCCCTCTCCGCTTGCCCAGCCCTATTCCCCCGCGAAGTGACGTAAGTTGCCTATGGTCAACATTACGTAGCACCGACGTCGTCGATTAGTCCTCTGCACTACAGAGGGCTACAGAGCACTAAGTTTTGGCCGCGCAGCTATCGCGCTTCACCACCACACCACTAAAGACCTTATGCAATATTGCTGCCATCATTCGGACGTTTCACGAAGCTACCGATTCGGCGACCATGTTGAAGGCTTGTTTCCAAATCGTAAGGCTGTCACCGTTACAACCTCTTGCTTCTATCTGCTTTGATAGTAATATATCGCGGCATAAAAATGTCAGACGAATGTGTAAGGACTCGTACACATTACCGGCTTTTCCCAGTCACAGTCATTACGAGTATACAGTTGGGAGCTTTGGCAGTTATTACGTGTAAAGAACAGCCTAATAACGAGAACGAAGCTACAAGTCCGCCACCATTGTTGAGAATGAGGCTAGGTAATAAGTAATAAATTTTGTATGGTTGGAGGACGGCTGGATGTAGGCTCCAGCGCGCGACATGGCTAGGCACAGCGATGACGGTAAGAAGATGCTGTTGACCCATTTCAAAGCGTATTTTATAAGAGACAGCCTAGGTCAACCTGATGTACTGTGAATCTAATTTCACATAAAACGTTCTCCTCTTTTTTTTTTATTTCTGAAATAAAGTGTTTCGCTGCTGTATATAGTCACCGACGTATGTATTGGAAGACGCAGGAAGACCTCACCAGACATCAGCAGAACCGTTTATTTGGCAGTGTCTGCCTCATCTCAGAATACCAAGAAGAGGGAAGAGTCGGGATGATGATGATATCTACAAGTGAGACCGATGAAGTATTTGAAATGTGCTTACAGTGTATATAAAATTACCGACGATTCAAATGTAAAAATATTCCGCATCTCATGCCCGTGAAAGTGGACATAACAATTATTTGTAGCTCCAAGAAGTAGGTGCTGATTATCTAGTATTTTATCGAAGATCCTTCCGACATGTACTTGTAATTAATACGGTACGCCAATAATATTCGCGTTCACGTCGTCGCTTTCGGGGTGTACTGGCGCCTTTCAATTTCAACCCGTTGTAGTAAAGCAGCTTGCGTCACCGCCTGAATGCTTGCAAAACCACATCAGCGCGTGACCAGTGGTAGCGCACGCACGGTGGAATGTAGCACATTTCTCGGAACCGCATTCTTTTTTTTTTTAGTTTCATACGAAAATTCCCACACACTTGAAACATCTGTTAACATTTCATAGCACACAGGGGTGGATATATGATTTCTCCGAAAGCAGATCAGATTTTAGGAGAACCTGATATGTGCGTTTCTCGGAGCATAATTTTTTTTTAAATGTGAAAGGGAGGGGGGGGGGGGGGATGGTAAGGACATCCGGGCCACGCCTTTGAATTTGTCAGTGATAGCACATGAAATGCTTGAAAAATACACATAGTGAAGCACGCGCACGAAGCGGCCCACCAAAGGCGGCCACAATCAAAAACAAACGACACACTCCAGCACAATCGGTCCTTTCACTGAGAATCGATGACGCGCACGAGCTCCCTGTCTAACATGTATTGTAATCGCAAAGTAACAAGCAAGTAATGTCTACAGCAGCGCAGGCACGTGCTAGTAGCCGCGGTGCAGCTTTAAAGCTCGTGTACGAAGCCGGTTTGTCTGTGCCTGCAAGCACACGGCGCGAAAGCGGTCCCGTTGCGGCATGACTCGCAAGAGTGTTCACTGATGAGTGCCGTGGCTGTCACATACCGCATCTATTAATAACGGCGAGCGTAAACACGGCGTTTGTCGTAAGCAGTAGCCGGAGCAACGGAACGATCTACCGATTCTCGTCGGCTGCGAGGAAATCTAATAACACGGAGTTTAGTTTCCTGCAAACCTTTTTTCAACATTCCAGTTTCCGCAAACTGAGCAACACGTTGGCCCACAGAAACATGTCGGCATTTTCATTCCTATCAGCCGCCACACGTTGATACTACGTACGCTGCTTGCGTGCACAAGCAGATCAAGCTTAGCCTTCAACATGGCAGGAATACGCGCGGCGGCCGGTAGATGGCAGTAGATTTTGCATAAGGTCTATAGCAGGGGTCTCAAACACGCGGCCCGCGAGGCTCTTGGTTGCGGCCCGCGGCCCTCACATGGCTGTCTTCGCCCCACTTTTTATTTGCTGATCAAGTATGTTCGTGAGCCACAGACATGACTAAGGCATTGTCTCCGTGAGGCATCCGATGTGTTCACCTTGTTTGAAACAACCGTGAAACAAAAATTATATTTCACAATCGGCGTCGAGATTTGAGTAATTTTGGACGACATATTGTTGGAATCCTGGCACCAAATCTCCTTCACAAGTGACCTGAATATGAGATATGGGAAAATTTTCTTTCAAATGGCAGCGTTTGCAAGGCAAATTGTACAAATCCCCCCCCCCCCCCCGCTCTTAACTCCTGCACTGCCCCGGCCCTTGCGGGACTAAATTGTGTGACTGCGGCCCGCTGGCTGAGGTGAGTTTGAGACCCCTGGTCTACAGGGTGAACCTAGCACCGCTCTGACATGAGGATCACGTGGAGGAAGCCTTGCTTGTCGTTGGCTGCGCGCCGATGACGTAATCGGTGGCGTCGTGTTAGCTGCTCGAGTGGACGTAGTCATGAAAACGGGCTACGCATATGCTTTTTCGCGGCAAATAAGAGCGGGCAGGCTGAGCGAGAAACCAAAACCAGCTGAAGCGTGTTGTTCTATACCCGGTAACTTGCTCATTACAGAACTTATTAGCAAAATTCCTGCGGCAGCATTTTCACATCGTAATAGAGCATAGTTATCTTTTCATCACAGATTTTGGACCACGGGGCTGTTTACTGTCCCGTTAGCAAAGATTTATTGAATACGAGTGATGTTGAATCATCCTTTGTTGATAGTTAGCGTTCGTATGTCGTCTGTTGTCTGCCTTTTGTGTCTGTTTCTTGCGCTACAAATCGATTCTGATGTACAACCAAGAGGCTCTAATTGCTACAATTTCGGAGTCACTCATACTTCACTTGGCAGTACTAGCTGCTCGTCTAGTCGGGGGTTACTGCGTACAGACTGTGACCACTTAGCCAGAAACAACAAAGTAATGGAACGAAGGGATAAAGTGACCTCACCCTATGTCTTTCCTGCGTCCGTGTTTTGGTGTTTTGTGCTACGTGACCAGTTTTATGGTGCCAGCCAACTCGTGGGTGAGTTCACCAGTCAAGCCTCACTAACACAGCGCAAGCGCAAGTGCTGGCAATCCCGGCAGAAAATGACGGAGGCATGAACTCGCCCAACCGGCTGAACCAGCACCCGTTCCGCTGTGAGGCTACCGAGACATTTCGTGCGAGCTGGCCGCGTCTCAGCGAAGCACTGTCATTCCCGGCTACCAAATCTACCGACGCATCAACATCGTCATTCCTTGTAAGAAGCTGGAATAGCTTGCACCACCTGAGTGGGAATGGAAGCACTACAGCCGTTAACATGTTTCAAACACTGTTCCTTTTTTGGGTGCAGCTGAGTACAGCACCTCAACTTCACTGTAAATAAAAAGGCAAATAATATTTGGCTGGTAGTGCTTCCGGGCCTTGTTTCGATTAACATGTGAATAGGTGTTTATAGCTAAGTTGTTATTCGTGCCCAGTGACGTAAAGCTCACCCCCCCCCCCCACCCCCCCTACAGACTATCCTAACATGGAATCGCTACAGCTCATGAAATCACTGCACGACAACTTTGTTTTTAAACATGAGAAAATGATGTCTGCCTTGAGTGAAGTCAAAGATGCTCAGTATTCAATGGAGCAACAAGCCGTCGATATCGACAATAGGCTCTCGGCAGTTGAACGAACCATTCGATCGTCAGAGGGGCAAGGGGGAAAGCCTCGTGCCTTAAATGGCTGCACTGAACCAACGGCTCAAGGAATTCGAAGACTTTTCATGTCGAGAAAATTTATTTCACGGGATAGTAGATACCGCTGCTGAAACTTGGGCACAGTTAGAAGAAAAAGTGTGCTTGATATTAAATTCAGCATCAAGCCTCAACTCAAATATCAGCGATGACAGCATTTCCCGGGCGCACAGACTTGGCCGTTTTGTACCTCATAAGTCCAGACCTATTATTGCCCGGTTTTCCTCCTGTAAACTAAAAGAACGATTCTGTCTTCCAAAAATAAGTTAAAAACAACTGGTGTCTCCGTAAGTGGAGACTTTTGTAGAGCAACCAGAACTGTCAGGACGAAACTGTACGACTTTGGCAAGAAAAGCGGTGGACTTTTTACTGTGCGGTGCAACATGCTGTATATCAACAAAATATGTTGCATTTACTCCCGTCATACGGACAGTGTCTGTGAACTGCAATTGAACAATGCTCCCAGTACTGCTGAACTGTCGTCCGCCGCTACAAACCAACGTTCTGATGCGACTTTTTCCTAACAGAAGTTAGGCATCAGCAGCGCAGCTAGTCTTCTCAAGGCTTATCCTTTTGATTCTCAAATGTACGCAGTTTAATCAATAAACGCAATGCTCTAGCACCTATTCTTAATTCATGAGCCGCTGACATGGACGCAATTGACGATGACCTGGTTGACAGATTAAAATTTTCAGCGAAAATTTCTTTCACTGTGACAAGAATCATGTTGTGCATCGTCATGACAACGTTTTAAAACCGGCTGGTGGCGTTCTAATTGTCATTGCCGACAATGTAGTGTCTACTAGGATTGCCTTTACGACGTCCTTAAAATTGGTTTGTTTGCGAGCTGTCATAAACCACCAAAACACATTGATCTCTGCTTATTATCGGCCGTCAAATGCACCAACTACTTTCTGAGATGAACTGCATGACGTTCTTCATTTTCTCGTCTCTGAATTTCCTCACTCTCCTTTGCTTCTTCTGGGAGATCTTAATTTTCCTAAAATAAGTTAGGCTTGGCAATTTCCTTCCATTGTTGGATCGTGCGCTGAAAGACAGTCTCTTATTAACTTGTGCTTAAATTTCAATCTGGGCCTACTAGACCTGGCACTGCTTCAAGAAACACTCTTGACCTGGTCCTTGTCAATGATCCTAACCTGGTACCTTCATTGACTTGTTTACCTGCACTAAGCGATCATTGTTTCTTACACTTTTTCGTGAAGGGCCACCCTACATGTCAGAAAAGAAATCCAGAATTTTTCAGAGATTATGCTAGAGGCGATTACACAGCAATAAATAACGAGATTGTATTAGTCACTGGCGAGTTCATGGCAGAATTTTTTCAGCCCTACCGTAGAAGATAACTTCAACTTATTTAAAACAAAGCCGCGTCACTTGTCGCTAAATATATTCCGCTGCGCAGGCTTTCCGGGAAGAAACGCTCACCTTGGATTTCGACGACACTAAAAATATTGTGAAGCAACGTTTAGGCCGCAAGACACTTCTTTTATTCACCGAGTCTGAGCCCCTACAACCCAGGCCAGAGTGGTGATGATGAGTATGTACAGATGAGAAGATGAAGCTTATGAATAATGTTCACAATCTTTTCAAAGAAGAAAGAATGTCCTTTTCGTGTTGCGAAACGCTGTCAAACATCTACTCGTTAAAATGATTATTCCAACGGGCTGAATGCATATTGTCACGGGGTGGTGACGTGGACAAAGGCAGCAGTCGGCTTCTTTATGGTGAAACTCTTTATTTGGCCGAACTTGTGGCCGCGAAACGGAAATTCAAATGACAGCAAGCAATGCGCGCTGTACACTGATATCGGCGCACAGAGCGTCGGTCGTCGATAAACTGGCCACCGTTGGGACGCGCCGTCTTTTTACATCACGCGTAGAACTTTCCAGCCTTATCACTGGTGGTCACGCAAGCTCTGGAATGAGCTGGAGTGTTGGCGTGTTGCGAGCAATCTTAACAAAACGATCTACTACAACCGTGAAGCTTCTCGAACACTGAGGCACGGTCTGCGCCGAGCACTGCGGACAGTCCTGGGCGTAAGCCAGGCCCGTAGCCAGGGGGGGGGGGGTGTAGTGTGTCTAGCCCCCCAAATTCGGATGGAGGGGGTGTTTTACCACGAATAAATAATGAACAGAGGTGGTTTTCAAGGTTTTCAACGGGTGCCCCCCCCCCCCCCCTCCCCCCCAAAAAAATTCCTGTCTACGGGCCTGGCGTAAGCAAACTTGAAACAAGTGCGCGTGGCAATATTGCACCGCGTAACGGTAGGTCACCACCTTCAAAAACGTGTTTTTATGGAAAAAAGTTATTTTTTTTATTTGATATTTTCAACATCCTTTGTCTGTTCAAGAATATTTATAAATAAAAATGATGCTGTTATGTTGAGCCGTTCGCAAGTTATGATCATTTTTCTAAACCTTCCTAACACATTTGAAACCGAAACTGAAGGTTTCTGATTCCGCAACACTTGCCCTGTCGTCATAAATGTTTTTTCGTTAGACATATTACGTAATACTAAAGTGTCTAAGTAAATTATAAAGCCTGTGGGACATGATGTTCTCGATTTATTTTAGAATTTACACTAAACATCTGCGGCCCTCTGTTGATTAAGTTGCGCACGTTTTCGCTCAGCTATCTGTGCTTTTTCGTACACTACATCGAGTCCTTCGACTTACTTCTAGCCTTTAAAAGAGAGGTCATAGTACTCCATGAAATATGGCGAAGTATAGGACAAAACGGAAGCATCAGCGCAAGTTATGGCATCAATATATCACGCGTAGACCTGCTGTGACACACGGAGACGCGAGTCAGCTAGAGACGCAAAACAAGCGAAAAAAATGTGCTTCAGCTCGCTCAAAAGCAGAATGTGCCGCTTCAAAGTAGGTCCTAAGCTGTGATCCTAGTGAATTTCAGACATATTGAATCTTTCTTTCTATGGACATTCGATTGAAATATTGAAAGTCATTTTTCTCAAAACGACTTTTTGCATCCTACACTTTCACGAACAGTGATAACTTTCCTTCTAATGAATGTTTTCACATAAAACATTGCGTACTATTTTTTATAGGCGGAACTGTGCATTCAAGCAGAATTATTGAAAACGAGTGGTAACTTTTTGTACTATGGCCAATAGTGTGAAAATAAACCTGCCAAATATAAACTTTTTCCCTCTTTTTACGATAACGCACCTCAGCTTAGAGATGTAGTGATCGTGAAGGTTAGATGCGCAGCATAGTGTCCTCACTACGTACCTGCCAAGTCGATTTGGAATCACAGCAAGCATTTTAACACGAAAGTGTTTTATGCCGGAGTTCACCATGGTTCAACTGACTTATTTCCGTCACGGATATAACGTAGCAAAATATGCATAACAGATGACAAAGACAAAAAAAATGTTAAAGGAAAAAGTTCCGTCATCAGGAGTCCAACCTACGACCTCACGCTCCACGGCGCGCGGCGCAAAATGACTCGGCCACGAATCGTACGTTCTTCGGAGAGCTAACGGCGAGCTATTTATGTACACCATTTACTGTCGGTAGTACTCAGAGATCGGCGACTCCAGCGTGTTTTCGTTATGGCAAGAGAGATGGCGCGACGGGCGCGAGGGTGCGCTTTAAAGGTCGTAGCTCCGCGCGTTGCGGTGCGCGCGTGCTTATCTCGTGATCAAGGTGGTTTGTACGTATTGTGCTGGCGTCGAAGTTCCAGAGAGCACGGTCACTTCGCTCGCTGCAGCGGCCGCGTTTGCGAAAGAAGCGCGCTCCTCAGACACAAAGAAGTGACTGTGGCAGTTGTTAGTTCGCGCTCGCCTTTGTACTTAGATTTAGGCGCAGGTTAAAGAACCTGAGGCGGTCCAAATTTCCAGAGCCCTCCACTACGGCTTCTCTCATAACCATATCGTTGTTTTAGGACGTTGGACCCCAGATGTTATTGTCAGTTCGCGCTCGTCCTGTGTATCACTGTGCGCTCGTTTCGTGCGTCCTTTGTGTTTGAGTAGCACGCTTTGTGTCGAACTGTGACAGTTGTTAGTGCGCGCTCGTCATGTGTACGCTCTTTTCGTGCGACCTTTCTGCATGAGGAGTGAGCTGCTAGTTTCGAGCTGCTTGCAGTTCTTCGCGTGACATTACAATTTGTTGCTACAGCATTCATTCATTTGCCCAATAAACGCTCAACATCTGTGAAGACACGTTTCACTTTCGTGTTTTACTGATTTCTAGGAGAGAGCGATCAGCCACGTTTTTTGTAGTTATTACTGTTGGCGCGACATGCATATTTTGGCATCTCTTGACTTTTATAAATTTTCTTTTTACATTTTTAGCAGTTTCATCATTTTAAACCTTAAATTTACCTAAGCCCTACCAGCCAAAACCAGAATTATAACTTTTGGACTGATGCTGTGAAATTTTTCACGAAGATGGTGACCTACCTTCAGTGAAGGAAAGGTCTCCTTCATCAAAACATATCTCCCTTTCCTTCTTTCTACTAATCCATCCAAATTTTGGAGCTCTATTAAAAAAAAAGGAAAATAACATATCTCTTACAGATACTGACGGTTGCACAATGAGCAATAAAGAATGCTGCATGATTCTAAATGACACCTTTGCGAAATCATTTTCTTAATGCTGCACTGACAAAGTCCCGTACATGTACAAAAAGCTTTTGCTTCGTGGAACCACTTGTCTATTTCGCGGGGATTTTGAAGCGAATTCATGTTTTAAAACTATCTTCTTCCTTTGGCACGGACGAAATTAATTCCAAGCTTCTGAGAAATACTACTGTGTACTCTTCTATTTATTATTTACTTTTTCACCCAGGCTATTGAGCGCTCGACTTTGCCCGGAGATTGGAAGGTGGGGAAGGTGGTGCCTCTGTTGAAATCAGGAAAACCGCATTCTCCTCGCAATGACAGACCCGTTTCACTTACCTGCGTACCTTGCGAATTCATTTAACATGTCATACTTTCTTTTCCAATTTCATTTCTTGAATTCAACTCTTTCTTCGCTTCACTTCACCATAGGTTTTGGAAGGACTACTCCTGCGAAACAACTAATATTGTTTATACACAGCATTTCTTCCGCTTTAGACAAAGGTCCTGATATCGACTGTATATTATTGCGATAGCAATTATATGGACACTCTCGGCCTGATTTTCGCCGTCGCCGGCTGTTCGATGCCGTCATGTCCTGGATATGTATATGTATGTATATATATATAAAAAAGCATAAAGAAAAATAAATCAGTAGAAAAAATTTCAGGCCACCTGACCGGGGATTGGAACCAAGCGACTCCTCGCTCCACAGCCTGCTGCGCTAGCCAACACAGCCACACGCCATGCTCGTGCCAGTGATACAACGGCGAGCAATTCATATGCACCAATTGCCGCTCACGATACGCAGATCTCGGAACAGCTTGAGCGTGTTTTCTATCACGCAGCGCTTTTACAGTTTCTTTCAAATTGAAAACTGCCCTTGAGACGCACCCGAAAAAGTGGCTCCCTTCTGTACCACTCACGATTACTCATGATGTAGAAGGAAAAAAAAAAGAAGACCGGGCACACTTGGCGTCAGACCGCCACCGCGTGGCAGGAGACGCAGAGGGGTCATTCCACGTGCCGCAGTTTAAAAGAAAAAGAAGTATCAAACAGTGTCGAAAAGTCATATCATATAACCAATCCTTGGCCGATCCCCCTGAGTGGGTATGAGCCATGTCAGAGGCAACAACAACAACAGCGTCAGCTTCTACATTGTGGACACTCGCAGCGCGTTGCTCAAATACAAACACGTAACAATTGCGACAGTTGTTAGTTCACGCTTGTCCTGTGTATACATATGCGTCCTTTTGGAGCGTCCGTCTTTGTGCTGCGGAGGCGCGTTGCAAGTATCGAGCTGCTTATCGTTCTTCGTGTGACAAACTAATTTCTTGCTGTCGCATTCATTGCTTCGCCGTAGTGGCGAAACTGTGACTTTTTCCTTAGATTTTGCTAAAGCTTTTGACAAGGTGTCTCATTGCTTACTGCTTCTTAAACTCGGTACTCTTAATATTGTCCCTAACATCTTGAACGGGATAGAATGCTTTCTAACTAACCGTAATCAATTTGTAATTGCTAATGATTCTGCATCCCCGCTAAGACGTAAAGTCAGGCACTCCTCAAGGCTGAGTCTTCGGCATATTGCTATTTCTAATATATAATAATGACTTACGTACTGTTATTAATAGTTCAATTAAACTATTTGCCTGCGATTGTGTCCTATACCGCGAAATAACTAATCAGCATGATAACTTTATTCTTCTGTCAGACCTAGATAAGATATCAAAGTGGTGCTCACAATGGCTAACGTTCTTAAATCCCACTAAATGCAAAATTAAGTCTTTCTCGGGTCGTTCCGACTCATCCACTTCTTTCGGCTATGCTATCAATAACATCTAACGTTTCACTGATGAAATCAAACCTTGGAATAATCGATCATGGAATTCGAACAAAAACTTCTCGCCTATGCCTTTTTCGAAAAATCATTTTCCAAATATTTCTCTCAAACGAACTCATTTCATAAATATCGTCAAATCTTGATCATCAGTATAAAGTTATGCTTTTCTGCAGAAGTAATGTTTATTATACTCCTTTCTGTCAAAGACCAGTACCGAGTGGAACCGCCTTCCCCCCCTCCATTGTCTGCAGTGAGGACGCGTCGTCTTCCAAGACTGCAGTAGCCGATCATATCTTGAGCTTCTAATAAGTAGTATTGTTTGAACATGTATTCTCATTATTTGTTGTACTTTGTAGCGTGAGCTACACTGGTCGAGGTTGAGCAGTTTCGCGTGGCTCCTGGAGGGCCGTGCTGCGCATGCGCGAGGAGCAGCGACGTCACACGGCACACAGCTGGCGCTCCGGAGCCGCCGCCGCACGTGCCTCACAGGTCTTCGCATTCCAGGAAGTGACGTCATAGCCGCGGCAGACACATTCTGATCGTACCCCGCGGCTCGTGCACCTCGAGCCACGCTGCTCTCTTCTTCTTTGGTCGCGTCTGCCGCGGCGCTACATACAGTAGCTAAAGTGGTTGCATGGGCGAGTTGGTACGACATACTTCATATAAAAACAGCGCCAAAAACGGAGGACAAGAGAAAGAAGGACACAGACAGCGCCCGTCTGTGTCCTTCTGTCTCTTGTCCTCCGTTTTTAGCGCTGTTTTTATATGAAGCTACATACAGATAGCGGGGCGTTTGCCAGTGTGGTATATATAGTGGTATAGCCATGGAGAAGGTGAGCGAAATTTGCTGCTCAGCAGCGCAGAAGAGCGGAGAAGCTTAACTCATCGGATCCCAAAGTAGTTGCCCGGCAATTAGCGGTTGAGCGTAGGAAGAACGAACAGAAGAAGGCTAAACGTGCTGCGGAGACACCGGAGCATAGGGAGGAACGTCTAGCAAAGCGGCCTCGCCAGGAGGCTGAGCGACGTGCCCGTCCATCTCAGCAGCAGCGGCAACAAGACGTCGTCGATGACGTCAAGGCTCGCCGATTGACTGACTATACGGTGAAACTTAGCGAAAGCGCCAGTGCGACTCGGACCTTCGAGACGGACTTCGTAACCAATCCGTTGGGATATGTGTGCGACGTGTGTGAAAGACTGAGACACATGAAAGACTTCACGCCGGTAAGTAGCGCCATGCGTGAAACGTTGAAGCAAGGTTTGGGTTTGGGCTAGTTGGTAATCCATTAATAACACACAGCGCAAGACGAACAAAGGACGAGAAAAGGAACCACATAGACAAGCGCTGACTACCAACTGCCCTATTGGAAAAACACAAATACTGGGCATAGTGGAAACCACCATCCACCATTATAGTGGATTAATGTAGTGGCAGGCATAGTGGATGGTGGCTGGATAGTGGATGGTGGTTGGATAGTGGATACTGGATGGTGGTTGGATAGTGGATACTGGATGGTGGTTGGATAGTGGATACTGGATGGTGGTTGGATAGTGGATAGCGGATGCTGGTTGGATAGTGGACAGTAGTTTAGGTGGGTAGATAGTACACTGTGTACAAGGTATGTAGCAGGTACGAAATGGCGGGTACATTAGTCAATGAAACATTTTTTCTCTCAATGTTCTTTCTGTTACAACTGAAAACATATCTTCCTGTTACATAAGGCACACAAGTTAAGCACAGAAAACAAATTGTTGACTTGTGTTGCAAATGTGTTATCAGGCGAAACAGGCTCAATAATAGCCTGTTTACACCAATCAAGGAACAGCCTGACTCAGTGAATAACTTTATTCACTTTTCTACATTTCTTGGTGTTTTGCTTACACGTTTGCCTATACAAGCACCTTCTGCAAAAACCCTAGTAGAAAACCTTCCCAACAGCGTCACGGTTCTCCCTCGGTGGCTCTATTTGAAGTGACCACAAAGAAATGCATTTCTCCAAGACCCTGAAAAACATTCGAAAAGCATCATTAAAAAATAGAAATGCTTTGTTTTGGTAATGAACACATTGATGCGCCTTACGTACACTGCTCCTTTCGCACAATAAATACATAGTGAGTCCTTGTTGTAGGCATTGCATGTTGTTCGGCTAGTTGGTTCACAGATATAGCAGACACGTTCAATCTGGGTGAAGACAACACAGAAATAAACACACACATGAAGCGCACGGTGTTTGTTTTCTGCGCTTCATGTGTGTGTTTCTATGTTTTAACGTGTTGTCGTCGCGTAGTTTAAACGTGTCTTTCATAATACAGTATGATAGCACCACAAATTACTACAGCTGGTTAGCTATTAACGGCTGTTATTATAATTTTTTTTTCGCGAGCTGATGTAAACGGAATAGTGTCGGCATTCCGTGCCGGGACAATTACTTGCCCTCGCAGCACGCCGGTAGCGTTAGCTTGATGGCAGCTCTTGAAATAAATCTCTTGAAAACCACAAGCGGGTTTGTTCAGTAGTCAAATAACCTTCCCCTCACAAAATAAACACGCGATCCGCTATCCCGAGCCCAGCAAGACAAACAAAAAAAATTAAAAAAACGAAACCACAGCCTAAACTTTCATCCATTGCAGCGGCAAATGAAATTCACAGTGGACTATGCCGGAAGCCGGCCTACGGGGATACACAGCCGGCCAGTTTTCGCTCGCGCTCCACTGCCGACACCCCCCACCCCCGCCTTCCCTTGACACCCACCTTCAACAATTCGTTATCCTTGAGGGGCGGATTCTGAACAAATTCCTGTTCTATCCAACATAAAAATTTATCAGTGCACAAGGGTGCTAGCATAAACAATGTTCATTATTGCTTCACCAAATGACACAAAATAACCGCTAAGCAAACATCGACCAATGCAACTTATCGCGCCTCACCGATTCCCTGTCCCTAACCCGGTGCTACATCACCGAAATTGCTACAGTACAACCCGGTGGCTGTAGCAATAATTTCTTTAGTTCGGTTATTTCAAGTGCAGTGACGGTTGCTAAATACCTGTGTAAGACGAGCACCCTTCTGTCGAAAATTTTATCTCTGCTTCCAGCTTTATGGCGGGTAGTGCGTCCGTTAACAGTAGCGATAAAGTTCTTTACAAACGTCGTGTGGTAGCAGGTTCAACACAACTGCAAGAGCATTCAGTACCGCCGCATTCAATATCTGTTGGCTATAACGCATCGAGCAATAATAATGCATAACATGCATAGAGCAACCTACCTTTCTGAAGAAAACATGCTGACAGTGTACACTTGCGACGTACGCCGGTCTTCAAATGGCGTGACGAGTCGGCGTCGGCCGCTGACGACCCCGTCTGCGGGCATCCGTCGGTCTCGCGGCAATGTGGGGAGTTCCCGATGCGCACGAACTGTCACGTCGATTCTCCACGCCACAGAGAGCGTTGCGAGAAACTATTCCGGCGCTGTTCATCGATAATATGCGGAAGCATTTGAAGACGATGTATTCCAAGAGTAATCACGTTCATCGCCAGCAAAGCAATCCTACTTGGGGAGCTGGCGGCTGCTGATCACTCAGTTTGCACATACCGCACATGATATTCATTCAAGCAGTTCCGCCTAAGTCAATGACCGCAACATAAAACAGACAATGATGGCCCGCGCAAAAATCAACCGCATCAGCACAAACACAATCACCACGCCATGACCACGTTGTAGCTGCGCGGCGCCATGACAGGATAGAAAAATGCGAGAGGACGACAGCGGCGACCCCTAGTGGTCACGGCCTCAGCGCCCAACGAATTTCACTTCCGATGCTGTTGGACGTGACGTCATTGCCGCCATGACAGTTTGGCGCAGCTTCTCCAGCATGGTACAGTATCATTTTCCTCAGCCACCATTGCCTCACTGCTTTCCAGCATCAGCGCGATAGTGGACGCACATTATCCACCATCGTCCACTATCCTTTCCACCTTGTACACTATGCCATCCACCACTGTACACTATAAACACCATGATTTCCAGCATATCCAGCATTATTTCCGCTATAGCCACTATCTTTTCCAGTACCCACTATGGCAGTTTTTCCAATAGGGTGAGGTTTAATGAAAACGTACATGCAATATAATTCTCCAAAACACGTCACGTGAGCGCGCACGACAATAGCATACTAACTTCACCAGGTCAAGCAGAAAAGATTTTTATCGGAAAACTAACAAATGTACGATAAAGAAGCGCGCAGACCAAAAAACCAAACTAAGGAGTGGTCCGGTACTACGCATCCAAAAAGGCCAGTTCCTTTTGGGTCAGCGCAAACGAAGGTTTGCTGACGCAGTTGCCCTTAGCAATTAACGAGGCCTCTATGATCACCCTGGTTTGATCATTTCCATGTTTAGCCAGGACCGCGGTTTGGTCAAACGCAGGAGTGCATCCACACTGAGCGCAGTGCGGGGCAAGGAAACCGTCGTTTCTTTTCGGAACCTGCAAATTGTGCTCTTGCAACCTGATATTAAGGCAGCGCTCCGTCTGCTCAACATACTTAAGACCACAGGAAAGGGGAACACTGTACACGACTTTATCGGCACATTCAACAAATTGATTCTTATGTCTCCCTTTACATTTGCGTGGCACCTGATTCACAGGGGCATGTTTTCGCACATAACTGATGCAGTTTGTGCGGCGCAGAAAAGACAACGGAAACGCCCAAACGTCTGCCTATCTTTCTGAGTCGATGCGACAAGCGGTGTAAGTAAGGAATGACTGCCAACTGCTGCCTTGATACCGGCTGTTAATCGCGAACTCTGTTAGCTACTCTGACTTTTCTTCTTAGTGCCTCTGTCACAGAAATAAGCAGATGTGTCGGGTAACACGCTCTCGCTCAAACCGAGTTTATTTGCTCCCTGAAGCTGCGATCAACAGCGTGAGGGCAGGATCTTGTGAGTGCATTTAAAAGACAGGTGTGCACAATAGCTCTTTTTACCAGCTTACCGTGGGCTGGCCCAAGCGGCAGAAGGAACTTATTTGCCCGTGGTTCGTACTTCCAGCACAAATGATTGCCTGAAGGGGTCAATCTCAGGCCTAAAAACCGCATCGAATCACCTTCCGGAACGTCATGGGTCAGCGACAGCGGACTTAGGCACTCTTGGAACATTACCAACGTGTCTTGAACAGCAGCGTCAAAAGCAGCATCATCGCAGTTCCATTAGGATCAGGTAGTCGTCTACATACCGAAAGCATTTTTTAACCGGTGAATCAGATAGCCGGCTACAGACCTTTCTGTCAAGATGCGCAAGAAACAGGTCGCTTAAAACTGGGGCTATATAAGAGCCGATACAAACTCCGAATTTTCGAATGAACAAGTCGCCATTCCATTCAGCTACCGTGGAGTTCAGGTAACATTTTAACACATCCAAAAAACCCCCCAAGATGACCCCACACTCATTTTGAAATGTTCCAACACCGAATGTAAAAATCGCCTCTTCTGCTATGGGCAAAAGTTCTTTGTGTGGTAAAGAATAATACAGATCCTGAACGTCTATGGAAAATGCTTTATAGGCTACATTAGTGTGCTCTGTGAAGAAGCTAATGATTTAAGGGGAATTATTGACCAGAAACGGGTCATCAATATGAAGCAGCTTCAGTTTCTCTTGCAACCAAAGCGCCACTGATTTTTGCCACGTGTCCTGCTCGGAGACGATAACGCGAAAGAGCACGTCTACCTTGTGCGTCCTTTGCTGAAAAAAAACATTCGTAACGCCAATTATCTTTTTTTACCACTGACTGTGCTAAGTAAACTACAAAAGCCACACAAAACGTCGAAAACGACGAAATCGGAAAAAACGCGGAGCAGTAGAAAACAGAACAGAGAGCAGAGACGTGGCACTAACAACTGAAGTTTATTTCGGAAACAACCTTCCTCCCAAGTCCGTACAACGCATGCGCAGATAACAAACCAAACAAAACCAAAAAGGAACCAAAAAGATACACCCGGCAGCTAAACAGAGTAAATCACCTTTGTGCTAAAAACATACATTCTTTCCTGGTGAGATAGACTGAGGCTGCGCTAACACATTTGTCAGGACCCAGTTTCCAGATATGAAATGCCTCAATAATCTCCCGTTCACGCTGCGTCTTAGCCTTACCTAAAATTGTGACCTTATCGAAAAGGGGCTTACACCCACATGACTTGCAGTGCAACGGCAAGTTACCACCAGTGCCCGAGGGTAGCAGATTTCCATGCTCCCTCAGCTGAACATTGATACATCTACCAGACTGTCCCACGTAAAACCTGTCACAACTTAACGGGATGCAATACACCGCACATGTGATACACGCGCAGTATTTCTTCACATGTTTTATGTCACACACACTGCTTACTGTGCCGAGCTGCGCAACCCTCTTGCAAAGAGCCGCGAGTTTGCTGGGTGCAGAACAGACCAGTCGAACATCAATGCGGGCCGCAACCTTCTTCAATCTGTGTGATATGCCATGGGCGTACGGCATGACCACAAAGTTCTTCTGTTCTCGAACACCTCCATCATTTCTGTGTTCTCCAACACCAGCATCAGTTCTGTGTTTTACATTGAGGCGCTTAAACCCATGTTCAGCAACAGAGGCTATTACCGACTTCGGGTAGCCTGCCAACAAAAGCCTATTTTGCTGCTCAGTCACGCTGTCTTGCATTTTATGAATGCAACTCTTCGTAACAGCATTTGTCAAACAAAGATTGGTGATCCCTCTTTTCACCAGCTTGGAGTGGGAGGAATCATAGGGCAAAATATTCTTTTTAGTCCTTGGACTATACTTCCAGCACACGTGAACATGAGAATGAAACGTGAGTGTGAGGTCTAAAAACCTAATCGAATTTTCCTGTGGAACTTCATGCATGAAACGAAAATGTGAACAGCATGCTTGAAATACTGACATGATGTTACCAATGACATCCAAAACACAATCACTTCCCCCCAATACTAAGAAAAATAATAAAATCATCGACATATCTAAAAATACGGACTACCCGGTGATCATCGAGGCTTTGGCACAAGCGTCTGTCAAAATTGCCTAAAAAAATACTGCAAAGCCCCGGAGCAACACAAGACCCTATGCATATACCATTTTTCTGTAAAAACAATTTGCCATCGAAGGTGATAAAAGTTGCGGACAAATAAAAGTTTAAAAGTTCGATAAAGTTCTCAGTTGCAAGGCCACACGCCCCTTGAAAAGAAGTCTCGCCATGTGATTCAATGGCCTCGCGCAGAACTGAAAATAGTTCGTTATGGGGTACAGAATAATACAGCTCTTCAATGTCGACAGAAAAAGCTGTGTTCGCCACCAGTTCTTCCGCCCTCAGAGCCTCCACCAGCACACTCTGAAATAAACTTGTTGTTTCCGAAATAAACTTCAGTTGTTAGTGCCACGTCTCTGCTCTCTGTTCTGTTTTCTAGTGCTCCGCGTTTTTTCCGATTTCGTCGTTTTCGACGTTTTGTGTGGCTTTTGTAGTTTACTCAGTATGTACCGAACTTGCCCAACAAGCAACTCTTCTAGACTGTGCTAAACCTGTTAAATTTAAATTCTCGCACAGACGTTTCGCTTTTGATCTGGCAGCTTTTAACTTAATATCTGTGCGCAGGTCGAAAACAGAGCTCATGGCTGAGCTAGCCTTCTCAAGAAACATTGCCGTTGGTAGCAACAAAAAACCAACCTTCCTTATCTGAAGATACGACGCAGAGATTATTCCTGGAGAGATGGGAAGCAACATGGTCAACGGGAACGCCACTACCAAGCCCGGAGTAACGCCTGAGCGTATCTACATCCCTCCGATACACAGCGGTCAAATTCACTGACCTGAGCACGATTAGCCACATCGCTCACTAGTGTTAGCAGGGGAATTTTTTCTCGGACTGCAAATTTCGGTCCCAGGCAAAGTGTCCGCTGCACAAGTCCGCTGCACGCTGATCGCCATCACAACTTGCCGTGCGCGTTCCCTGACGTACTATTCCCGTTAATCAATGGCCAAGAGAAGTACTAGCAATGTTCGGTGGCTTCCTCCCTTCAGTCGGCCACGCTAAAAGGATGAGCAAGATCGTACGGCCTGAGTGTATCCGGCAAGCCCAACTTTACCGAGTCGCTCTATGTACAAGTTGACCGGGGACCACAAAATGGTGAAGCCAGAAAAGAAGGCGCCGGGAATTCGCAACCTTTATTGACGACACGATGGAAAGGATGCGGCAGCAAGAACTGTTCCATCTCCGATCTAGAGCCCCGCAAAGGAATAAGTCGCCAATGGGAGCCGTACACACAGCAACTGGCGTCGTTCTAGCAGACTGTGCAGCGGACACTTTCCCTGGGAGCGAAATTTGCAGTAGAGAAAAAGAATTCCTCTGCCGAACTTCAAACACTAGTGCGCGATGTGGCTAATCGTGCTGAGGTCAGTGTATTTGACCGCTGTGTATCGGAGGCAGTGGATACGCTCAGGCGTTACTCCGGGCTTGGTAGTGGCGTTCCCGTTGAGCATGTTGCTTCCCATCTCTCCAGGAATAATCTCTGCGTCGTATCTTCAGATAAGGAAGGTGGGTTTTTTGTTGCTACCAACGGCAAGTTTCTTGAGAAGGCTAGCTCAGCCATGAGCTCTGTTTTCGACCTGCGCACAGATATTAAGTTAAAAGCTGCCAGATCAAAAGCGAAACGTCTGTGCGAGAATTTAAACTTAACAGGTTTAGCACAGTCAGTGGTAAAAAAAAATGGCGTTACAAATGTTTTTTTTCAGCAAAGACGCACAAGGTAGACGTGCTCTTTCGCGTAATCGTCTCCGAGCAGGAACACGTGGCAAAAATCAGTGGCGCTTTGGTTGCAAGGGAAACTGAAGCTGCTTCACATTGATGACCCGTTTCTGGTCAATAATTCCCCTCAAATCATTCGCTTCACAGAGCACACCAATGTAGCCTATAAAGCCTTTTCCATAGACGTTCAGGGTCTGTATTATTCTTTACCACACAAAGAACTTTTGCCCATAGTAGTAGAGGCGATTTTTACATTCGGTGTTGGAACATTTCAAAATGAGTGTGGGGTCATCTTGGGGGTTTTTTTTTGGATGTGCTAAAATGTTACTTGAACTCCACGGTAGCTGAATGGAATGGCGACTTGTTCATTCAAAAATTCGGAGTTTGTATCGGCTCTTGTATAGCCTCAGTTTTAAGCGACCTGTTTCTTGCGCATCTTGACAGAAAGGTCTGTAGCCGGCTATCTTTCGGTATGTGGACGACTACCTGATCGTAATGGACTGCGATGATGCTGCTTTTGACGCTGCTGTTCAAGACACGTTGGCAATGATCCAAGAGTGTCATGTCCGCTGTCGCTGACCCATGAAGTTCTGGAAGGTGGTTCGATGCGGTTTTTAGACCTGAGATTGATCCTTTCGGGCAACCATTTGTGCTGGAAGTACGAACCACGGGCAAATAAACCCCTTCTGCTGTTTGGGTCAGCCCACAGCACGCTGGTAAAGCGAGGTATTGTGCACACCTGTCTCTTAAATGCACTCACAAGATCCTGCCCTCACGCTGTTGATGTCAGCTTCAGGGAGTAAATAACTCGGTTTGAGCGAGCGTGTTACCCGACACATCTGCTTATTTCTGTGGCAGAGGCACTAAAAAAAAGTCAGAGTAGCTAGCAGAGTTCGCGATTAACAGCCGGTATCAAGGCAGCAGTTGGCAGTTATTCCTCACTTACACCACGTGTCGCATCGACTCAGAAAGATAGGCAGACGTTCGGGTTTTCCGTTGTCTTTTCTGCACCGCACAAACTGCATCAGTTATGTGGAAAAACATGCCCTGTGAAGCAGGCGCCACGCAAATATAAAGGGAGACATAAGAATCAATTTGTTGAATGTGCCGATAAAGTCGTGTACAGTGTTCCCCTTTCCTGTGGTCTTAAGTATGTTGGGCAGACGGGGCGCTGCCTGAATATCAGGTTGCAAGAGCACAATTTGAAGGTCCAGAAAAGAAATGACGGTTTCTTTGCCCAGCACTGCGCTCAGTGTGGATGCACTCCTGCATTTGACCAAACCGCGGTCCTGGCTAAACACGGAAATGATCAAAGCAGGGTGATGATAGATGCCTCGTTAATTGCTAAGGGCAACTGCGTCAGCAAACCTTCGTTTGCGCTGACCCAAAAGGAACTGGCCTTTTTGGATGCGTAGTACCGGAGCACTCCTTTGTTTGGTTTTTTGGTCTGCGCGGTTGTATATCGTGCGTTTGTTAGTTTCTGATAAAAATCTTTTCGGCTTGACTTGGTGAAGTTAGTATGCGATTGTCGTGCGCGCTCACGTGATGTGTTTTGGAGACTTATATTGCATGTACGTTTTCATTAAACCTCAGTTGGAAGTCAGCGCTTGCCTATGCGGTTCCTTTTCTCGTCCTTTGTTCGTCTTGCGCTGTGTGTTGTTAGTGAAACGTTGAGTTAAGCTTCGCCGCCTGAGTCAGCGCCTGAGTGAGCGGCGCCGCCTAGCTCACGCTACGTATATCCTGGCATAGCCGAGCTAGAGTGTACTAGAAGAGGGGAGTGCTCGGAACGAGCTTCAAAAAGTGAAGCCGAAACGGGGTCAAGCCGCTTGGGGCGCTGCGATGGGTAGTCTGCGACGTGTCGTAGTTTTAAGAGTTGCGCGCGGCTCCAGCAAAGTGGTGCAGAGGTGGAATGCCCGTTTCCCACTCGAAACGCCCGAGTTCGAATCGCAGCTGTAGATGTGGAGTTTTTATTTTTTTAGTGTAACTTGTTATAGCTGTATTGTTTTCTTTGTTTCTGAAAACTAGCTTCAATTGGTACGTATCGCTAGAAAAACTTAATTGAAATGTGAATTAAAATAGAAGAAATTTGACAGTGAGTGTAATAACTTGCAGCGCCAGCACACGGTATCCAACAACGAAGTAAAGTATGGCTCAGAGATCTTTGTGAATACAAGAAATCTTGGACACCATACATTTACGTTTTTGTTGAATGCCGTGCGGCGGCGCTGCAAATAATTACGCTCACTGCCAAATTTCTTGTACTTTACTTCCCATTTCAAGTTACTTTTTGTAGCAATACGTACCAACTGAAACTAGTTCTTAAGAAACAAAGAAAAACAACACAGCTATAAGAAGTTACGCTAAAAAATAAAAACTCAACATCTACAGCTGGGATTTGAACCTGGGTCTTTTCGAGTGGGAAGCGGGCATTCTACCTCCGTAAGACTTTCGTAGAGCCGCGCGCAATAAATAAAACGATGACACATTGCAGACTACCGATCGCAGCGCCACAAGCGGATTAACCCTGTTTGGGCTTCACTTTTTGCACATTGGTGCTGCGGCCGTTCCAACCACTCCGCTGTTCTAGTACACTCTAGCCGAACTAAGCCACTGTTAATTTTTAGATGCGAAGCATCTTATGCTCGGGGCAATGTCCGTCCCTCCCTTCCGCGTGCCGCGTCCCGCGTCCGGCCACTTTCATGAAGTACGGAAGCACCCACTATGCGAACCAGAACACTGTAGTACAATATAAGGCCGTCAACCACCACTACAGTGACCAGAGTCATGGCCAAGAGCACAGAGAGGCTGCTTAACAATGGCTAGGCAGGTGGTGTCTGTCGCCCAGGTTGACTCCATTCCTTGATCTTGCTTGCAAGATCAAGGAATGGAGTCAACTCTTCCGTCCCTTCTTCCCGCGTTCCAGATCACCACACGCATGCGCGTCCCCTCCCTCTCTCCTCTCCTACGCTCCCCCGCCTTTCTCTCCTCTAGGAATCCTCTACTCTACGGACCGGTCCCACATCCCCACAGCGCATGCGCGTCCTCTCTCTCTCCTCTCCTACGGTTCCCCCGGTTCTCTCCTCTAGGAATTCTCTACGGAGCGGCGCGCATGATAGGTGGTGCGACAGCTGCATACTCCGTTGGGGGGCGCCATGGTAGTTCCGCGGTATGAAAATGACGGAGCGCGAATCAATCTCTCTCCTGTGCAGCGCCGCGATGAGCGCTAGGGCCGCTGCCGCGAAACGAGAACGGCGACGTTTCTCCGGCTCAAGCTAACCATCTCCCCGCTGCTTCGCATCCACACATGATTCCCTTTAGCGAGAGATGGGGAATATGTTTTTTGTTTAATTTGATGTTGTATCTATACTGCATTTTTTGTGATATTACCCACCCCCCTCTGTAATGTCTTTATGCGCCCTGAGGGTAAGTTAAATAAATAAATAAATAAATGAAAAAAGTTGCGTTGAGGAGGGTTCTTGTCTGAATCACGGCCACACCGACTGTCACCATCCACTGTAATATTATATTTTGCTGTCTTGAATACGCATTTTCTAATTCTGCTTTATGTTTCACGTCATTCACACTGTTTATGAATGTATAACTTCACTCTCCCACAAAGATTTTTATACGACAACATTTTGCAGAGTTTATTCCGTAATTATAGTTCATGCTGAAAAACATGTATTGATCGTGATATATTAACTGCTGCGACCTATTTTTAAGAACACTTTTTACAGATCCCACAGCAGTCTGTCTTTGAGACCTTCTGCATATTAACATCCTCTTATATTTTTAATCATCACAATAAACTGATTCTGATTGATGTGCATCGTATCCATGTTGTGCTGCCCTAATCCACAAACTGACAAAAGGGTGCCTTGAAGGGCCAGTTGCAGGCCCGTAGCCAGAAATTTTTTTCGGGTGGGGCCCACCTGTTGAAAACTTCGAAAACCACCTATTTTTATTATTTATTCGCGGTGAAACACCCCCCCTTCATCAGAATTTCGGGGGGGGGGGGGGCCCTAGCCCCCCCCTGGCTACGGGCCTGGCCAGTTGGTACATGATACTGAGGGGAAATAGCGCAAAAACGGGACAACACAAACGCAGCGTTTGTGTTGTGTGCTCATTCTTACTTCGTCCCGTTTTTGCGCTGTTTCCCTTCAGCACAAAGTGACAGTAACACACTTGTGAATTTGTCCAGGTTCGCAGTTAAGCCGTCCTCGCCATGTTCGAGTAACGAGCCTCAAGCCTTCAAGCCCAGGCCGTGCTCGTTGTATGCATGGCTCATATCATCGTTCCCTCTAAGCTTTCTGCCGAAATCGAAGGTATTCGTGTACGTTCGGCTACTTTCGCTGCATATAGTGAAAATGTTGTCAACGAAAGCGGCCTCCCAGCGAATTAACCAAAAATGCTCGAGCTCTTTGCTAAGCATTCATAACATAATAAGTTGCAACAATTTATATATTCATTCAGATGTGCTAAATTCGTGATTCCTGGACATGACCAGTTATGACCACTGGATATGTCAACAGATTCCACAAGACACTGCTTCACTTCATACGCAACACCGGGCTCACGGCGCACATCTAATACACATATACAAACAAAATATTATGCCATGAGTAAGTATCTGTCGCAATAAAAAAGTGTATTATAAAGTGTCTGTTAAGCGCAGTCTGCCGAAGTAAAAGACAAAACTGTCGCCCTTTTTTGCTTCTGTCGGAGGTGCGATAAACACTGCACATGAAGCGGTGCTATTGAAAGCGTTTGTCATATACGCAAAATTCACCGCTATTTCCAAATGACACATAAAAATCTGAATGACACTTACTCCACCTCCCTTAGCGCGAGCTGGATGGCCTCTTCGATGGCTTGTCCGTCTGCTTCAAATTCCTTCGGAATCGGAACCGCAATAAGGACACCACTGTCGAGGTGCAACGCATTTCGGCTTTCTGCATACAAGAGAAGACACAAAACAGCAAGGTTCAATGAAGGGAAACTCTTCCCGATATACGCACCTCTTGTTTGGTACAGCGCCAAAGCGGCGAAGGCCGAGGAAAACAAAGGGACACGGACGAGCGCTGACTCGCAAATGAAAAAAAATTTATGGTATCGAATATGCTGCCTCACCAACTAGCCCAACTTTCGGTGCTATTGTAAACGCCTTTTACTGATACCGGATTATAACGCCATTCGTCCGCCAAATATTTAAACGTTGCGTGCAGCTTGTATGTAGTAGAGGGCAATTCGATTTCTCGGTTTATGCATTATTTGCACGCGCGGAAAAATAGGCACACAGACCGAGAAACTGGCGCACGCCTTTTTGTCGGCGTGCTTCAGAAAGCTGGCGATCGGTGCTGTTTCTGTGGGTCTGGGTGAACTCAAGACCGGCAGGTGACGTGTCCCGGTAAGAGCAGCTCTTCGCACGCAAAATGGCATTTCTCTGGTTTCAGGGTGGGTCCCGATGTCTGAATGGCTTGTAATACCGTCTCCAGCCTCCTGAGGTGATAGTCGAGATTCGCAGGAACGCAACGTCGTAGAAGTAGACGAGACAGTACTGCCACTTTAGGCCCACCAGTTCTGTGTCTTACGCGTTGGAACGCCGCAGGCTCTGAACAGAGCGCGAATGGTATTGCATTAAACTCGAACAGGCCGTCTGGCGTAATGAAGACACTTTTCTCTTGGTCCCCTCCTCGACTTCAATCTGCCAGTAGCCCTTCTTCAAATCCATCGAAGAGAAATACCTTGAGTTTGGAGCGTATTATGTAGCCGTGGAAAGAGGTACACACACTTTGCCCTAATGTTGTTCAAACGACGGTAGTCGACGCAGAACCGCACAGATCCATCTCCTTTACAAATACTGGTGACGCATACTCACTCTTGTACGGCATGGCATTTCGTCGACCTGTTGCATTATGGAGTCGCGTGCGTAAACTCGGTATCGGTCCTGACGGACTGAACGACCACAGCCTTCAATCAAATGCTGTGCTTTGTTGAATCCTTAAAGGGGCCCTGCGACACAATTTGAGCATGTCCTTTTCATCGGTTCTTCTGGTGCTATGGAATGCGCCGATATCGTTGCGCAAGCGGCAACGCCGAAATCGAAGCTGTTATAATTTTATTTCACGCGATAAACCACTTTGAATTTGGACTGCGGCGACACGCATCAACTATTTTCGTTATGGGAAGTGACGTCATGTCATGTAACAGTGACGCGACTGACGACATAGACCGTTCGTTTTTGATTGACTTGACGCAACAAGTAGCGTGCAATATTCATATAGTGGTAGCTAGGTCATACGAGTGAATGCTAAAAACAATAAAAACCTTTTTTAGACTGTCTCAGAAAGAAATAATTTCTGTTTCTAAGTGATGCATTTTCAGAACAACGAACACTACCCTTAGTCGGCGAACGCGGCTATGGTACGCCAGCAACTAAAGGTCGAAACGTGTGCAGCGTTTTTAGCGAGCCAAAATTGCGGCATGCGGCGGACGCCAGCGTTGCCGTAGAACGCGTCTTGCATACAAGCTGAGAAATTCTCATTGAACTCGTGTGGGTGCCGGCTCACTCTGGCAATCCCGGAAATGAGGCCGCTGATAACATAGCCCGAGGACTTATTATCCGGGCAAATGGCGACCGCAGCCGGGATTTCTCGAGAGAGCGGGCACACACGTTCTCTGAACTCACCCAGCAGGCACGCCTCGCCCGTCGCCTCTACCCTTCTCCCCACCAGCGCCTTTCCCATACCCAACAAATCATCTGGAGGCGACTGCAAACCCGAACTCTTCCCACCCCCCCAAGTCCTTTCCCACTTCCGCCCCATTTCTCCAGAGTGCACACTCTGTGGAGAATCACCCGCCACCCTAGAGCACATTCTCTTTGGCTGCCCTGCCGATCCTCCCCCCGCAGGGGCTGCCCGCCATCAGTACATGGGAGGAATGGGAGGCCCTCCTTGCGTCGCAGGACCTGGACACACAGCTTCGCTGTGTGAACCGGGGTGCCAGTGCCTTGGCCCTGCGTGGTCTGGACATATAGGTGGAGTGTGAGGGCCGTGCGGTGGCCCAGGGCTCCTAAAGGGCCCAAACTCACTCGTCTAATAAAGTTTTTCCTCCTCCTCCTCCCCGCTTAAAGATTACAGTGGGAGCGTCTGCTACCCGACGCATGTGGTTGACCGTAACCATGGTAACGACGCCGTCAAAAAGAGCGGTAGCGAGGTGCTGTGAAGGCCACCACAAGGCGACATTTCCGGTATGTCTTTATGAGACTCATGCGGTGATTGGAAACGGTCTTTGACGTCAGCGGGAGAGTGAAATGCGAAAGGGAACGTTTCTCGTCGTCGTCTGCTCGAGTTTTGAACTTTGAGGACTCATTACTTCACTTTTCGCGCACCAATTTGCATCATCCTTCTTGCATTCGTCTCGGAATTCATTACTGCACACGTCCTAGTGCTAAATAAGGCTGTCGCAAAAGTGTCACAAGGGCCCCTTTAATGATGACAAGAAGTCCTTGTTTTGCCGGAACAGTTGAGCTGTTCTTGCTTATGCGTGGCAGCACTCGGGTTCACGTGGAAAGCTAGTTAGTAATACCTCGGGTTTCACGTGCCAAAACCACGTTATTATGAGACAAGCCGTAGCGGAGAGCTCCGGAAATGTTATCCATCTGGTGTTCCTTAAAGAGACACAAAAGGGCAAAACGATTTTTCGCGTATTAGTTAAGCACAATTTCACACTCCCGAAAACACCACTCCTACCGCGACACGACGTTTGGTAAGCGAGAAAACACGCGAAAAGAAAATGCGGGTGGAGACGCCACCTTGAGATTCCCGCACCAAACACTGTGACGTCATAGATTTCGAAGGCATCTACTGAATCCTACGTAGCTTCTAATCAATAAAAATGAGGTACATTGTTATCTGTGGGTGCCATAGACCTAGGATACGAAGTTTCAGAAAAGTTCATAGAGACAATGTCGCGAAAATACGAAAAATACATTTGGAATTTCTGACGTCACGCACGCAGATATCGGCGCCAAATTTAAAAATAAAACTTCAACCTTGATTTTCTCCGCTAACAATGAACTTATGATAGTGAAACATATGGCAGAGTTCTCAGACTGCAGTTTGTCAATCTAAACCAAGACATTGTTTCCCTTTAGTGTCCCTTTAACGTGCACTGAAATTGCACACGAAAGCTAGTTCAGGAGCTCGGATCGACGGAGCAGGTTTAGTAAAATCCGAGAAGGCGAAAACATTGCTGGTTGCCACAATTTCGTCTTCGCCAGCGAGCGTCGTGCCTTTATATGCTTGTATTCGTGGCTGAAAATTGTGAGTATCACCTTGGCTTTCCCTCCACGCAGCTTAGCTATGCCGCTCGCGTAGCCAATCTCATGGTTGAGCAACATTTGCTGGTTGCCTTCATTGACGCCTTCTAAGTATGCGGATTTCTCAGTGCCGACGGAAATGTAAATGCTGGAGCGAGGCAGAACACTGTCTTGGTCTTCAAACACATTCAAGGAGTTGTTTTTGCTGTCGTGCGTGACGCTAATGCTTGTTTTGAGGATTGTGTTATCTACTGAAACCTTTGCTCGATAACTGCACCGTGTTGGCTTAGATAGATGAGGGGCCCCTCGCAGTCAGAAAAAAAAAAAGAGGAGAGGAAGTGCGGGGGGGGGGGGGGGGGGGGTCACACAGAGCATGTAGCTGAAATGCGTGGCTTTTATTTCAATGGGTCTCCGCGGACCTCCATTTGAGAACCACTGCTCTAGTATTACGAAGCTTGCCGAATAGAGTTAGATCTAGAGCTGTGCGCCGGTCCCAAAATCGCCGGCGGCGGCACGCCGGTGTTTCCACCTCCGGCGGCGGCGCTACACCAGCGCGGGGTTCATCGGACCGGCGGCGGCGCGGCGCGCGGGGGGGTGGGGGGAAGAGATTCGATATTCAAGACTTGGTGGGGCGAGAACATTGTCCCTTGAAAAAAATTTTGCCGTTTCGAAAAAAAAAAATCTGTTTCCCCGAAAGGGCGAAGCAGTAAATGCGACAACAACCTGTCGTACTGTTATAACGAACCAAGGCTAGCGGCTAACTCTTTTTCATCCGGGTCCGCCTCGGTGGATCTGTGGCTGGAATGCTCGGCTGCTGACCCGAAGGTCGCGGTTTCGATCCCCGCCGTGGCGGTCATATTTCGATGGAGGCAAAATGGTAGAGGTCCGTGTACTGTGCGATGTCAGTGCCCGTTAAAGAACACCAGATGGTCGAAATTTCCGGAGCCCTCCCCTACGGCGTCCCTCATAATCATATCGTGGTTTTGCTACGTAAAGCCCTACATATTAAAAAAAAACTTTTTCATCCGATCTCGCTAAAGTGCAAAACGCTGGTGTAAGGGAATGCGGCCGCCTCCGGGAAAGAACCGGTTTTCGTGCAGTTTTTCGAATCAGTAGGTCGAAAGTAGAAGGGTATACGAGCTGTTTGATGATGTGACCGCGCCCTTATAGTCAAAGTTCACATTAGAGAAAACTTTAAAAGCGCGAACGACGAAGACGAAACACATACAACAGGACTGGCGCTTCAACTTGCAACTGACGTTTATTTGAAACGAAAACATAATATACCCGCGCATCAAGCTCATACATATGCACATATCATCCCACAAGAGATTGCGTGGGTAAATCTTAGAACGAGAAATTTCAAAACAAATCATGATGCATCCAAATGCGTCGAAAGAAAAGCCACTTCATTTTTTTGCAACGCCAAAGATGGGCAGCTGACACACTTATCACCTGCTTTCTTTATCAGATATGCCTCGACGACTTCGCGTTCCGTTTTCGTACTGCCTTTTTTTAAAAAAACGTGGTGTTCTGAAATAAAGGCGTACATACGCATTGCTTACAATGTTCTGCTAAGTGGCTACCTTGTTGTCATGCCTGTTGGAGTTATAACCCCAGGTCAAAGAAAAGTGTTTTACCCTTCGACAGCGCCCATTCTAAGCTAATAAAAAGAGGCATAGCTTCTACTTCTATTCTGAATGCCTTGCGCAAATCATGCATGCACCAGATAGAGCCAAGTGTGTCCTAGGCAAGTAAATAGATTGAGGAAGGCAGGCTTTCCGTTGTATGTTGTCTCATCAGTTTGCGAGACATTACTTAAGAAGCCAAAATTGCCTTAGGAGCGGGCAACAAAAGATCTTGACGAAAGGCCGGTACATGCGATTCCATACCTTCATAAAGTATCTCACAACTTGAAGAAGGTAGCTAACCGACATCATATCAATTTAGTTTTTTCAGCACCTTGCAAACTATCAGCCATTTGTAACCTTCAAAGGACGAAAACACTCGTGCATTGTAACACTAATCACAGGACTGTTTATACTGTGTGTACCGCAAATCTAGTGTACCAGATACCTCTAAGTGGTGGTCGTGTTTATATTGGACAGACTAGTCAGTGCTTCAATGATAGGGCTAGACAACACAATAATGATGTCAGGAAGAGATTTGGTAGCCACTTAGCAGAACATTGTAAGCAATGCATATCTACGCCTTTATTTCAGAACACCACTTTTTTAAAAAAAGGCAGTACGAAAACGGAACGTGAAATCGTGGAGGCATACCTGATAAAGAAAGCAGGTGATAAGTGTGTCAGCTGCCCATCTTTGGCGTTGCAAAAAAAATGAAGTGGCTTTTCTTTCGACGCATTTGGATGCATCATGATTTGTTTCGAAATTTCTCGTTCTAAGATTGACCCACGCAATCTCTTGTGGGATGATGTGTGCATATGTATGAGCTTGATGCGCGGGTATATTATGTTTTCGTTTCAAATAAACGTCAGTTGCAAGTTGAAGCGCCAGTCCTGTTGTATGTGTTTCGTCTCGACGACATTGCGCAGGTCTCGACGACATTGCGCAGGTGTCATCGTCTCTGTCTTTCGTGTGCTGTATTTTTCGCGCAATCCTCAGTTTGTGAAAGAATGCACCAGCTAGCCCCTAAACGTGTGCTATTAGACACGTTTACTGCCACGTCAAACCTGCCATGTCTGAAGGCCAACGTGGCAGGTTTGACCTAAAATTAAATTTTCGCTTGTAAGCCATGTTTGTAAATTTCGACCTTGTGACATGCGCGCTGAATATGAACATGATTTCTAACCCAGTTTTGTACATAATTCTCAATTCACCCCATCTTTGCTGTTTGCCTGCAAGGCCTCCTCCCCCTTACCCTGATTTGCCATGCGGCCCCCCGCTTTGTCGGCTTCAAGCAACTTGAAGCCGACCTGAAAAGGTTGCCGACCCCTGGCTTAACGCGATCAAAACTTATGCACGGCCTCCAGATGCAATAGACGACGTTGGCCCTGCACGATACGAACCTAACTTTGTGGTTAATGGAGCAACCGCGTGTCCCGACGTTGTCAAGCATGTTGCCGACCATTGAACGTCGTCTATTGCATCCCTCTGTCGTGTGGTCGTGTCTACGTCTGCCAGACAGGCCGATGTTTAAACATACGTCTAAGAGAGCATCAGTCTTCCTTGCGGGGGAGACCCCTTACGCACTTGGCCATGCACTGTGCTGACTGCCGGTGCGATGCGCAGTTCCCCGCGACGGAGATCTTGTTCAAACAACACGATCGCACGACACGAGAACTTGTGAGGCTTTCCAACACGAGGGCATCTATGTGCGTTAGTCATCCTTCTTTGGCCATATCGGAAAAGGAAGTGATACTACTCAAGAAAAGGGGGTGGCCTGTTTGGGGGGAGGGGGGAGGCTGGTGGAGGAGGTTTTTTGTTCTGGTTTTTGTCTTTTGCCTTGCCCACGATGCACATTCGCGGGAATTAGGTGAGCGTCAAGTTTAGATATATATTTTCTGTTCAAGCAATAAAGCTTTCAGTTGTGATTAAGCGCTTGTGGTGCTCACTTTCTTGTCTTCGTCTTTTTTCGCGCTACGTTTACGCCATTATGAATCAGTACCAACTAGCTCGCATTCCCATTTTGCTTCACCTTAGGTTGCCATCCAGCGAACATCTTCCGCATCTCCACACGCAAGACTGTTCTGATCGTCTCACGCAAGTATACTGTGCCGAGACCTTGAGCGTCGGCATAAGTTGTAGCCTAGAAACTGCGGTTGTATTGCCACGTCCGCATCTCGAGCATTTTTTTGTCTTTTATTGTCGAAGCCTTCGAAGCAAATTCATCGACTGTCTCCGGTGGGTTCCTTATCAATCCAACGAATACATCTTGTTATAATGTCCGCCGCATAAGGAAGCTGGCTTTCGTTTTTTCGGGATGCAGAGGTTGGTGTGGTGAAACATCACGAAGACCTTAATGTTTTCATAGGGAAGATACACACGTGCCTCGAGCATTGCTTCGGCCCTTTCTTTGAGGATGGCGCTCGCCAAGGTGTTTGGGAAGTTCGGGACGTCGTCAGAATGAGATCTCAATCTTGAAGTGTGGATTCGCGCTTCTCGAACCAGGTCCTCGCGGCAGCTTGTGGGTAGAAGTAGACGTGACGCAGTGTCTCTTCAGAGCCGCAGTTGTTGAAGGTGGCGATTCGGTCCTACATCTTCAGCCAGTTCTGTGGGTTTTTAAACGATCATCCACAGCAGGGTTGTCATTGGTGGCTACTTTGTGCCAAATTGGCTACTTTTGACCCCGTCTGGAGGCGAAAATTTCAAGTTGATGCCACCGCTAGTTTATGCGTACTTTGGACTGCTATTTTGGCGCATTCAGTAGTCATTTTCCTATTATTTGCAGGAAAATACCGAGCTAGCCTAAAGAATGCCATTTTGCTTTTTCAAGCTTTTCTGATGAGTCAGCCGATGCATGCGCATGCCCTCCGCCCGCCAGCAGCCTGGTGCTCATCGAAACACTCAACGTAACGCTCAGTGGGCCAGCCAAGATGGAATGATGAAGTCCTTACATCGTGAGTAGCGCAACTAGACAGGACACACAGGAAGGAACAGACGAGCACAGGCTCACACTAGGAACTGATTTTATTGAAGGCAGATCCACACCTTTATGCATCAACAAGCTGCGCAGGCGAACCGATATAGATAAAAAAGAAAAAAAAAACATACAAGGCGCCAAAGAAATTGAATTTCAGCACTTCACAGCGCAATGGAAGTGTCGCTTGCGCACTCCTCGCCTGCTTTCCTGATAAAAAAAAATGTTTCTAACGTTTCGTGCGCCGTTTTTTGTTACTTCTGCCATGCAGTGATCAACGAGGTGACTTCAGTTTTTATTCAGATTTCTTTCGTGTTCCCTGAGTCAGTCATTGAGGCAGCGCCACGTTTGGCAGATGTAGACTTTGTCACAGATCAGGAGAATCTCTTACACTACAATGTTGGCACACTTAACAAAACGTTTTCATAGTTCTTTCAGCAGCCCCCTTTTTGCTCCACACAGGTGGTGCGACGATGAAGTTCTTGTTCGATTGGTCAGTGTGACATCTGATGGCGGGAATAGGCCAAGAATTGTGCGGTTTTAAATGCGAAGCATTTCTTTGCGTACTGCAGACACTTTGAGCCTTTCTATTCTATCTATCTATCTATCTATCTATCTATCTATCTATCTATCTATCTATCTATCTATCTATCTATCTATCTATCTATCTATCTATCTATCTATCTATCTATCTATCTATCTATCTATCTATCTATCTATCTATCTATCTATCTATCTATCTATCTATCTATCTATCTATCTATCTAGCCGCCTACGTCTGGGTGCTCTCGTGATCACCTCCTTAACTTGGGGTAGACCAAAATTAGTATGGGATGGTAAGAGGGTTTGACGATTATGACTGTCTGGTCATGACATGAATAATATGAAAATCCCGTTGCGTACGATGTCAAACCCTTTCCTACAGACACGTGTGGCACATACCCGTATACTACAGACCGCGGTATGCAGGCATGCGCCACAGGTGTTTGACAGTTTATTTCTACCGAGTAACGGCGAGAACAGACATTGGTAATTTAAATGCGAGAGCGTTAAGAAAAACCGACATCGGCAGCGTTGACCCGACGAATGCAAAGAAGAAATGTTATGGTCGAAGCACGAATCGAACCCAAGCATTCTATGTGGCAATCAAGTATTCTACTTGATCAGGACGTCTTGAAGGGATAGTTGGTTCATTCTATGCAAGAAAATTTGCGCTAAAATAAAAAGGCGCTCGATCTGTTTAAGTGTTCCTTCCTTGTGTTGTCCTTTTCTATTTTAGCGCAAATTTTCCTGCATAGAAAGTATTCTACCGCAGAGCCACGCCAGGCCTCGGAACACTTTTGGTACAAGACTCTATGCAGGCGTAATGTTGGTGAAACGTCACTTGTGTTTCCAGTGCTGCCCATCTAATTTTATAAACATTTCATAAGTACTACATTGATACAGGTGTCACGTCGGGTTAGCGTCAATTGTAGTTAAGCCCCATCCAGTGAAGTCGGTCTACGTAGAAATTCGTTATATAATAAAACATATGCGACTGTTGAACATACATGCCTGTGCCTATAACATTTGTGCATATGTTTAGCGTCATTTCGTAACGTCTCGCTCAACAAAAAATTACACCACAGTCACCTTCCCACCGCATGCTTCGCATGACTTCGATTCCCATTGTACGTGGTATCTGCCGAATTTTTATGAATTCAAAACAATGAATGGAGAAGTTACACAATATAACTTTTAAGTTAAGATTAAATTTAAGTACGCCTTTAGGCTAAGATGTAACTGTTGAAGTCACGCGCATGTGGCGAAACGCGTGTCTAGCGCGCTGTCCATTTTGCCGCCGTCAATGGTGAGCCTGCAGTTGTGCAGTCTCTTTTTTGTGTCTCGTTTTTTGCGCTGTTCAATATTGTCACGTGCTTGCGGCAAGAAAGCAAGAAAGACGATGATACATTATGCATGTGCCATGTAGGACAGTAGAAAGGAAGAAGAAGAAGAACTCGTTTTTGCGCGTTCTATTAAAGAGACCGACCTGCTTCGGTTATCTCGATCTCTGCACCGTCAGGACCTGTGCTTTGACGTCGTGACACTGGTGGAGGTGCTGGAGCCTACAACCTGATGCAGGGCAACCTTGCTCGGACCCGTTCACCCAGTCCGGAGCCTGAGCCCCTCGTCACGACTCCTGTGCGCCGCTTCAGCCGGCGCCTACTAGGCCTAAGTCCGGAGTCCGCACCTATTCCTCCTTTTACCAGCATGGCAGCTCCTACCACATCCACGGTTCCCCTTCCATCGCAGGCACCTGTTCCCTCGCAGGTGACTCTTGAACATCCTCGCGTTCCGGAAATTTTCCGTGGGGAAGAGTATGAGGATGTCGAAGACTGGCTCGAACAGTTCGAACGGGTCGCTGTAGCCAATCACTGGAGCGAGCAACAGAAACTTGGCCTCGCCTATTTCGCACTGGAAAATAGCGCTCGCACGTGGTACGAGAACCGCGAGGCTACTTTCCAATCTTGGGACAATTTCCGTCGCAAGCTGCTCGACACTTTCCTGAGCTCGGACCGACGGGATCGCGCACATCAACTGATTGAAGCTCGCGTGCAAAAGCCCAACGAAACAGTCGCCATGTACGCAGAGGATATGATCCGTCTGTTTCGACGAGCTGACCCTGACATGCCCGAGGCAAAGAAGGTGCGTCACCTTATGCGGGGCGTTAAGGAACCACTGTTCGCGGGCCTCGTACGAAATCCGCCCACAACAGTGGATGAATTTATAAGAGAGGCCACTGTCATCGAGCGCGCACTGCAACAATGATGCCGCCACTTTGACCGCCTGCCGAACCACACGGCAGCAAGTGCTGTAGCTCAGAACACTACCGTCTGCGAAAGTTCCCTGCGACAACTGATCAGGGAAATACTGCGTGAGGAACTTCGGGCCCTCAGCGTTCCTCCCACCGAGCCGCCGGTCGCTTCTGTTGCCGAAATCGTCCGCCAGGAGTTGAGGCAAGCATTTACATCACCCGCGCCATGTCCCGAGCCACCTCCAGCGAGCTATGCTGATGTGGTCCGTCGTCCTCCACTATCATTTGAGCCGACACCCTTCCAGCCACGACCCGCTGCCGTGCCTTGGTGGTAACGGGATTCTGTGAGACGAGCACCAGTTCGCCGAACCGACTTGTGGCGCACGGCCGATCGTCGACCTATTTGCTTCCGCTGCGGGGAACCAGGTCACATTGCCCGCTATTGCCATCATGGTGATTCCCGGTTCGGCAATTTTTCTCATCCCGCTTCCTTCCGTTTTGAAGACCGTCACGCCCACGACGCCGATCACCTGTCGACCGGCGCGCTATTTCTCATCCATGGACCTACGAAGCGGCTACTGGCAGATAGAGGTCGACGCGAGAGATCGCGAAAAAACTGCCTTTGTCACGCCCGACGGCCTTTACGAGTTTAAGGTGCTTCCTTTTGGGTTGTGCTCGGCGCCAGCCACTTTTCAGCGTCTAATGGACACCGTGCTATCAGGCCTGAAGTGGCAAACATGCTTGGTCTATCTAGACGATGTTATTGTATTCTCAGCAACATTTGAGGAACATCTAAGCCGTTTATTCACTGTCTTCCAAGCCATACGTTCGGCCGGCCTTACTTTAAAGCCGGAAAATGCCATTTCGGCTTCAACGAACTCGGCTTCCTAGGCCACGTCGTCAGTCACGAGGGTGTTCGACCTGACCCGGCCAAAATAGACGCCGTAACCAAGTTTCCTGCACCACGTGACAAA
This sequence comes from Rhipicephalus appendiculatus, assembly GCA_030522465.1. Lineage (NCBI taxonomy): Eukaryota > Metazoa > Arthropoda > Arachnida > Ixodida > Ixodidae > Rhipicephalus > Rhipicephalus appendiculatus. The sequence goes on along the minus strand of JALIZH010018672.1, from coordinate 656,019 downwards.
AAGGCCGTGAGGCGCTTCTTAGGGCTGTGCGCCTATTACCGACGATTCATCGAGGACTTTTCGTCTATAGCGGCGCCATTGACACGACTCACACGTGAGGACGTTCCCTTCCTTTGGGGTGAACAGGAGCAAATGGCATTTAATGAACTACGTCAACGCCTGCAAACACCCCCAGTTCCCCAGTTCTTGCACACTTCGACCAGGAAGCCCCTACAGCACTTCACACTGACGCCAGCAATGTGGGTCTGGGTGCCGTTCTGGTGCAGTGGCAAGACGGCTGTGAAAAAGTAATAGCCTACGCCAGCAGAACTCTCTCTCTCGCACGGAGGAGAACTACTCGACCACCGAGAAGGAGTGCCTCGCCGTGGTATGGGCGGTTATCAAATTTCGTCCATATTTGTACGGCCGCTCATTCAAGGTTGTCAGCGATCATCACTCTCTGTGCTGGCTCACCAACCTGAAAGACCCATCTGGCCGTTTGGCGCGCTGGAGTCTTAGACTTCAAGAGTTCGACATGACCATCATCTATAAATCCGGGAAGAGGCATACCGACGCCGACTGTCTCTCACGGTCGCCAGTCGGAGCCTGCCGCTCCTGATGACGAGAACATCGACGCTGCATTCTTGGGAGTTGTCAACACGGCCACTATTGCACAAGAGCAGCGCAGTGACCCTGAGCTGTCACCACTCATTGATTACTTAGACGGATGACGTAAAGACGTCCCGCGGTTATTTGCTAGAGGACTGCCATCTTTTTGCTTGCGGAACGATGTTCTCTACAAGAAAAACTTCTCTCCAACCGGCAGCACGCACTTGCTCGTTGTGCCTGCATCGCTTCGAAAAGAAATTATTGAAGCGTGCCATGATGAACCCACTTCTGGTCATCTAGGCTACACCCGGACATTGTGCCGACTGCGATGCAAGTACTACTGGCCAAAGCTACCTGCTGCTGTTAAACATCACGTGCAAACTTGCACCGACTGCCAAAGACGCAAAGTGCCCCCCCGGCAAGCCAGCCGGTCTCTTACATCCAGTCGAAGCGCCAGCAAAGCCGTTCGCCCAGATTGGGTTGGATTTGCTGGGCCCATTCCCAACTTCTACCACAGGGTACAGATGGATTATTGTGGCCACCGATTACCTCTCTCGTTATGCGGAGACTAAAGCTATGCAGCGCGGTACAGCAGCAGAAGCCGCTCAGTTCTTCATTGAAAACATCGTTCTTCGGCATGGCGCTCCAACAGCAGTGATCACAGACAGAGGAACTGCCTTCACGGCAGAACTTTTGGAGTCGGTTCTCAGACTCAGCGGTACAGCTCACCGGAGAACAACTGCATACCATCCGCAGACAAACGGACTAACGGAGCGCCTCAATAAGACCCTCACAGACATGCTCTGCATGTACGTCGACGCGGAACATAGAAACTGGGATCAGATATTGCCTTACGTGACCTTTGCTTACAATACCGCTCGACAAGAAACCACTGGAATGACACCGTTCAGTTTGGTCCATGGTCGCGAAGTCACGACAACGCTGGACGCCATGTTGCCGCACGAGTGTGACGACGTCCATATAGACGCCGAAGAATTCACTCAGCGCGCCGAGGAAGCAAGACAGCTCGCGCGCGTGCGCATCTGTCATCAGCAACATCAAGATGCACAACGGTACGACCCACGACACAAGTTCATTAGCTACACACCAGGCGACAAGGTATGGGTCTGGATTCCAATACGCCGACGTGGACTGTCTGAAAAACTGCTAAGGCGGTACTTCGGCCCATACAGAGTCATCCGACGCTTGAACGACGTGAACTGCGAGGTTGTTCCCGACAGTGATTGTAGTTCTAAGCGGCGAAAGCATTCACCCGAAGTCGTGCACGTCATGCGGATGAAACCGTATTTATCCAGTTAGTTCCCGGTTACCGTGTGAGTGCGACCAATCCATACGCCAGGTAGAGCGCCTAAGTTGCGCATCGGGACGATGCCTTTTTCGGAGGGAGGCAAATGTCACGTGCTTGCGGCAAGAAAGCAAGAAAGACGATGATACATTATGCATGTGCCATGTAGGACAGTAGAAAGGAAGAAGAAGAAGAACTCGTTTTTGCGCGTTCTATTAAAGAGACCGACCTGCTTCGGTTATCTGGATCTCTGCTGCGTTAAGACCTCTGCTTTGACGTCGTGACAATATGAACCCCAACCAACTAGCCCAACTCTCCCTTTTGCTGCAAGCTAGTTTTTAATACTGACACAAAGCGCGTGTTCTCGTGTAAACTTGACAAAAAACAACGATCCGCTACAAAATGAAGCTGGACTGTTTGTCTACAACCAGTTATCACTACTTGAAGTTGGACTGGCATTATGGTAACTAATAATCATATCAGTCCACGAATTCAAGCACGACCTGCTTGCACAATTAATATTCCTACTGATTTGTTCACTGCAATGTTCCTATTTTGCTCTATCTGTGGCAATTACTCTATCTATTCTACGTAGACTATATGAAGGCCAGGCCCGCAGCCAGGAATTTTTTTTCGGGGGGGGGGGGGGGAGGGGGGGGGGCTTGGCTATCTTATAAAAACACCTATTGTCATTACTTACTTTCGGTAGAACACCCCCCTTCCACAAAATCTCGGTGGGGGGCCCGGGCTCCCAGGGCTACGGCCGCCTGGCTACGGACCTGATGCAGCTGTACGAAATTTATAGTTCTGTTAAGGTGTTTATTAGCCGGCACTCAGCGATAATCCGTCAGCGGCAGCCACGGCCAAGCACGGACTCTCAGCGCGAGCGGCGTCCTTTTTGCAGATGACCCACTAGAGGGCTCTCGAGAGTGCAACCCATTTCTAGGTTCCAATGCACCACTACAATTAGCCCGGGGACGAAAAGGGAGCCGCCGGGCGACCTAACAGCTTGTCACTATGAGTGGGTCATAGTAGGCCTTCAGGCGCTCCACGTTGACAATGTCGCGCCCTCGACGGCGCATGTCCGAAGATTGTTCGATGGGTTCGATCAGGTAGTTGACCGGAGATGTGCGATTGATGACACGGTAGGGGCCTTCGTATTTCGGCAGAAATTTTGAAGAGAGGCCAGCTGCGGAGGTAGGGACCGAGAGCCATACGAGCGCTCCAGGGAGGAACGTGGGCTCAGAAGTGGCGGAACCATCACGAATACTCTTCTGCCGCTCTTGTTCATTTGTCGTGAAGGTCTTGGCGAGCTCGCGACACTCTTCAGCAAGCCTGGCTGTGTCAGAAATAGGGGCACACTCAGATGGGTCCGGCGTGTACGGGAGTATCGTGTCGATGGTGTGCGACGGGTGCCGTCCGTATAGTAAGAAGAAGGGTGAAAAACCAGTAGTGCTCTGAGGGGCGGTATTGAAAGCGTTGGTGACGAAGGGCAGTATAGCATCCCAATTCGAGTGGTCGGCGGCGACGTACATCGAAAGCATGTCGCCGAGGGTGCGGTTAAAGCGTTCGGTGAGGCCATTTGTCTGCGGGTGGTAAGCAGCAGTTTTGCGGTGGACAGAATGACACTCCGTGAGGATGGCTTCGACGATTCCGACAGGAAGACACGGCCTCGATCGCTGAGAAGCTCCTGGGGTGGACCGTAACGCAGTATGAATCGGTGCAGCAGGAAGGAGGCAACATCGCGCGCAGTAGCCGCAGGGAGGGCGGCGGTTTCGGCGTATCGCGTCAGATGGTCTACGGCGACGATCGCCCAGCGGTTACAAGCCGAGGTCAGAGGAAGTGGTCCATACAAATCGATACCCACGCGCCCAAACGGACGGTCAGGGCAAGGTAACGGTTGTAGACCTGCCGGCGACAGGTGCGTTGAAGTTTTGCGGCGCTGACAATCTATGCAGGAGCGAACGAATTTCTGCACGTAGCGGTACATCCCTCGCCAAAGTACCGTTGGCGAATGCGGTGGTAAGACTTCGATACCCCGGAGTGCGCACATTGCAGATCAGAGTGAAACGACTCGCATATGTCAGAGCGCAGACAGCGGGGTACGACTAGTAGCCACTGGCGGCCGTCACCGTTGTAATTGCGTCGGTGGAGGAGGTCGTCGCGAACGGCGAAATGGTGGGCTTGATGACGCAACGCGCGAGTGGATGGTGTTGCCGATGGATCAGTCAGCAAGTCTATCAGTGAGGCAAATGATTGATTCTTGCGCTGTTCGGTAGCGATGGTATGAAGGTCGATGGAAGAAACGGCAAGGTGAGACGCTGAGCTGTGGGCATTGTCGTCAGGCAAGGGAGAGCGCGACAGGGCATCGGCGTCAGCATGCTGGCGTCCGTTGCGGTACAGCACGCGGATGTCGTAGTCTTGCAGGCGAAGTGCCGACGGGCGAGACGGCCTGAAGGATCCTTCAATGACGACAACCAGCACAGTGCGTGATGGTCGGTGACGACATCAAATGGGCGACCATACAAATAAGGTCGGAACTTCGTAAGGGCCCAGATGATTGCCAGGCATTCTTTCTCCGTGACGGTGTAGTTGTTCTCGGCTTTTGTAAGCGTACGGCTTGCATACGCCACGACATATTCCGAGAACCCTGGTTTGCCCTGCGCAAGGACAGCGCCGAGGCCAACACCACTGGCGTCCGTATGTACCTCTGTAGGGGCCGTAGGGTCGTAGTGGCGTAGTATGGGAGGCGACGTCAACAAACGACGGAGCGTTGCAAAAGCTTCGTCGCACTTTGACGACCACGAATGGAGAGGCCCGTTACTTCCGAGGAGCTTCGTCAGCGGCGATATGATAGTCGCGAAGTTTCGAATGAAGCGCCGAAAGTAGGAACATAGTCCTACGAAACTGCGCAGTTCCTTGACGGACGTCGGCTTTGGGAACTCGGTCACGGCCCGAAGTTTGGCTGGATCGGGAAGAATTCCTTCCTTGGACACGACGTAGCCGAGTAATGTCAGCTGCCGTGCTGCAAATCGGCACTTCTTTAGGTTCAGTTGCAGACCGGCGTCACTCAAGCGCGTCAAAACATGCCGCAGGCGCTGACGATGCGTGGAGAAGTCCGGAGCAAAAATGACGACGTCGTCGAGGTAGCACAGGCACGTGTGCCATTTCAGGTTGTGCAGAACGGTATCCATCATGCGCTCAAAGGTGGCGGGCGCATTGCACAGCCCAAACGGCATGACCTTGAATTCGTACAACCCGTCGGGCGTGACAAAGGCGGTCTTCGGTCGAGCGTCTTGAGCCATAAGTACATGCCAGTACCCTGAGCGCAATTCGAGAGATGAAAAGAATTCTGCTCCTTGCAGGCTGTCACTCGCGTCGTCTATTCGTGGTAGTGGATACACGTCCTTACGAGTGATCTTGTTGAGGCGTCGATAGTCCACACAGAACCGCACAGAACCGTCCTTCTTCGCAACGAGAACAACAGGAGACGCCCATGGGCTGTCCGAGGGCCGAATTACGTCGCGTCGGAGCATATAGTCTACTTGCTCATTAATTACCCGACGTTCGGCAGGCGACACGCGATATGGACGTTGCCGTAACGGTGGCTTGGCGCCAGTGTCGATGCGATGTGTAACAGCGGACGTGCGACCGAGAGAAGTTTGCCCGACATCGAAAGAAGATCGAAATTCTTGCAACAGGCCCAGAAGCTGGGAATGCTGGACCGACGTAAGGTTATCAGCGATAGAGTTACCAAATACATCAGCAGATGACGGATCAGACGCGGAAACAGCACTGATGGTACGGGAACTGGGACAGTGCGAGTCATCGGGTACGTCCAGGACTTGTGCATTGTCGACGGGTTCCACTCTGCAGAGACATTCCCCTCGAACCAACGTAACAACGTACGGGAGTGGGTTCGTCACAAAAATAGCGGTGTCGCCCTGAGTTACTTGCACGGTCGCGAAAGGTACCAGCAACCCTTTCCTACTGCAAGCACGGTCAGATGGCGAAAGGAGTGCAATTGTGTCGGAGAGACCGGCGCAGTAGACCGACACAGCCGTTGACGAGCTTGGAGGCACTGTCGTATCGTCTTTGACGAGGATCTTGCTCAGTGCCGAGGGACTGTCTAGTGGCGTCAAATGTGAGAACGGTGAGAGTATAATTCGGCGGAGGCACAATGAATGACGGCGTTGTGGCGGGAGAGAACATCCCATCCCAGGATGACGTCGTGAGAGCATGCAGTAATGATGATGAACTCGACGACATACAGAACGTCCTGAATGACGACGGGAGCTGTGCACACTGCTGTAGGATGAATAATCTGCGAACTTGCGGTACGGAGGGAAATCCCAGAAAGTGGCGCCGTCACTTTTCGGAGTAAGCGGCAAAGTTTTGCGTTCATAACGGATACGGCAGCTCTAGTATCGATAAGGGCAGATGTGCGAAAACCGTCCACAAACACGTCGATGACATTCGATGGATTCCTCTGAGGGCTTTCACAGTTCGATAGCGTCGCAGCCCTTGCCTCGTGGACTGCGACGACTAGTTTTCCTGCTCTTGAGCGGCCGAACTTCGCCGCATGGGTGACAGGGATCGACGTCGTGGAGACGTGGACCTACGAGGAGACGAAGCTGGGCGAGACGTCGGTGGCATAGATGGGGGTGAGTCGTGAAACGGACGGCTCAGCTGGCCAGCGGCAGGTGACGGGACAGGAGGCGGTTGCACCTGAAAGCAATAACGCGCAACGTGACCGGCGTAACCTCATGCAAAGCAGATGGGCCGGTTGTCGGGTGTGCGCCATCGGTTCGCCGGGGTAGGTCGCGCCCCCATGTCGCAAGACCTGACGGACGGAACGGCGGCTGGAATGGCTGGACGGTGGGCTGAAGTGGAGGCCTAGGGACGACATCAGCATACGTAGCCGGCACACCCGCTTCGGTGGACGGAGGTCGAGCGGCAGCTTCGGCGTATGTCAGAGGTGTGGCCGCTGGAAGTACTTGAGGTGGTCTGGCGACAACGTGAGCGTAACTCGGGGGGCGCAGGAGCCGGAGGTTGTTGGTGGTACGCTGGCATGACCTCCGAAATTTCATGCTCAATCGCTCGGCGGAGGGGAGGAAGAAGGGTGGTCGCCGATTGTTGAACGGCCGGCGGGTGGGCAAAGGCCACGAGAGAGAACTGCCGTGCGATTTCCTCACGGATGAACGCCTTGAGCTCTGGCAGCAACGCCGCCTGGTCAGAGGTGGCCACCAAGCCAGCAAGCTCTACATCTCGTGAAGGGGAGCGACGGGTCTTCGAGCGCTGCCGGCGGAGCTCCTCGTAGCTCTGGCACAGCGTGATGACCTCGGCCACTGTGAGAGGGTCTTTGGCGAGCAGCATGGTGAAGGCATCGTCGTGAATACCTTTCATGACGTGTCGGATCTTCTCAGACTCAGACATGGTTTCGTGGACTTTCTTGCACAAGTCGAGGACATATTCGATGTAACTGGTGAATGACTCACCGGCCTGCTGAGCACGTTCGCGTAAGCGCTGTTCGGCTTGCAGCTTACGAACGGTAGGGCGGCCAAAAGCGTTGATGACGGCGGTCTTGAAATCGGACCAAGTCGCGAAATCGGACGCGTGGTTGTTACACCACAAGCTCGCTACTCCCGCAAGGTAGAAGACCAAGTTGGTCAACTTGCCGTCGTCGTCCCATTTGTTGGGGACGCTCACGCGCTCGTAAAGTGCGAGCCAGTCCTCCACGTCGGTGCCATCGGCGCCAGTGAAGATGGGTGGATCGCGGATGCGTGGTACACCGGGACAAGGGGGGCGGCACGGGGGAGGCGTTTGCCGAGAAGCGTCTTGGGGCATGGCAGATGGCAGGGTACGAGATCGAAGCTCCACAGGCATCGAATGGGAGCACAGCACTCTCCACCAATTTGTTAAGGTGTTTATTAGCCGGCACTCAGCGATAATGCTTCAGCGGTAATGCGTCAGCGGCAGCCACGGCGAGGCACGGACTCTCAGCGCGAGCGGCGTCCTTTTTGCAGATGACCCACTAGAAGGCTTTCGAGAGTGCAACCCATTTCTAGGTTCCAATGCATCGCTACAGTTCATTGATTTGCGGCTTGCTTGTGGCTTGAAGACTAAGAAAGATGAAAAAAACAGTGCTCTTATTTCTCTGTCCTTGCGGCTTCAGAATATTATGACTTATTGTTCAATAATAAAAACTGTTGATAATAGCGCCTTTCTGCCATTTGGCTGCAAATATGGCGCTGAGAATAAACGGCTTGGCTCCTTTGGCTAGTTTTAGTTTGAGTTATGGCTCCTTTTCGAATAAACGCAACGGCAACCCTGATCCACGAAAGTCGGCGGCTCCCTGGGCTGCTGCATCACGACTGTAGCGGTCATTATCGTGGCTGCTCCCCTCGTCGTCGGGGTTTGGCTTATCAGGCAGGTGTCCGTATTGTGGCTGTATCACTCGCTGCCTTCGGTTAGTCCGATGATCCGTGGATGCGCTCGCATCCTCTTCAGTGCATCGGCTTGCTCGCGGTTTTTCGTGGGCGTCCGGAACATGAACGAACCAGCGTTTCCACCAGATGCGAAGTGGTTGTGACAGTGAAGTGCGCAGAACACTAGGTGGCACAAACGAAAACTCTTTACTGGTCCAACTTGTGCCCGCCAAAAGATAAACTCAAAGTGGAAGCGATACTCGCTTTACAATGATGGCTGCGACCACGGACGTCGGTGCCGACTAATCTGACCGTGAGAAAAATGGCTTCTTTATTCCTGCTACTCACTAGAGTACACAAAATCTGAACAAATAACTTCAGGACTTCGTCCCGAAAACAGCGCTGACCCGCCTCAGCTTACCCCCCCTTGGCATCACCCATGACATCGGTCAAGTTTTTAAAGACGATAGTCTTTCTTGGGATACTTAAACGCAAATATTTTGGTCTGCCTGTCTGTTTTTCTGTGTGTCTGTGCCCCTCGATACAGCCACCCGGCCAAAGTTTAAGCACTTGCTGAACGCCCAGCCATAATGAACAAGCGGCTGCGTTCATACTTGTGAACATTGTCGATCAAAAAGCAAATGTTACGCATATCTGAGGCGCAATACGTAAGTATTAGGTGGTGTGTTCCTTTAATAGAAAATCCATAGATACGTAATTCTAAAAACCCTAGTGTTTCTTAGGCTGCGCTCAAATTGCGACGCTATGCACGAAAAAGCCTGGAAGTGACCCTGGGTTCTGCACAGGCTCATGTTTAACGATTCTACTGCCAGATGGCATCCATATCTCACGTAGCGCCTCCTCTATTTTATCGATGCCAGCCAGATGCCGCCGATTCAACGTCGCTGTCTGAGGCAAGGCGCTGTCTGAGGCAAGGGAAATTAGTACGGCCGGCAGAAGACTATCGTCTTTCGACGACATTTGCACCGAAGCACGCAGATACGCGGCCAATTTTTTTTCTTTGCGGCTCCCAACTCCGCAAAAATGCCATAACGGTGGTGTTGATCGCAGTGCGGATCGTTGCAGAAATACTCCCCTTCAAAATAGCAGTTTTGCTTTCGTTTCCGAGGTGCTAGGGGAAATCTTGTGTGGGGTCGTCAATTGACGACGCTAGGGCTGAAAGGGCTAGAATGCCGTCGTATGCGCTCAAAATTAACGTTGTCAAGTGACACCCACCTATGAGGGAAGCAGCCTCAGCGGCGTCAGCAACATGCCACGGTGCTCGATGCCCGCTGCGGACGGCGAAGAATGCTGGAAACTCTTGGCTTTCCCCGAAAGCTGCCACGCACACGCCTTCGGTCTCCTGCTCGAACGAAATTTCCATGGTCATTTGCTGTGCCGATACGTCCACCAACGAGAACTAAGCCGGACGACGCAAAGTCACACTTGGACTCAGTGTATGCAAGGCCACCAAAAAAATTTTAAGATCTACACTTCATGCTTGTTCTCCAAACCGCTAAGCACTTTGGCCAATGTAAACTCTAGCCACGTACAGCGCATGAATTACAGACGTGAATTCTTTGAGTCTTTCAACATATAGCGTGAAAACTCCGAAATCCAATACGTGCACACACGAACCTTCACAGATTACCAACAATTGTTTGGAAAGAAGAGGGAGATGGCATGTGCTTAGGTGGTAAGAATATAGCACTTAAATGTCAAGTGTATATTGTGGATTTCACGCGCATAGGTCAAGTCTTTCAGGCAGATACAAGGCAGCCAATGCCGGATAGGTTGCCACGTGTCCCTTAAAGTATTATGAACAAAAAAAAGTAATAATATACGAAAATAACAGTAAATATCTTTATTTGATAGATAAAAGCCAGTTCTAGATTCTGCAACAACTCATTAGAAAAAAAGCTTAAACGGTTTTGAGATTCTTATTCTCGGCTAGTCAACCTGCCTTTACAGCAATATCGACCAGTTTGGCGAAGTTCCGTTCAGCACGGAAATGAATGCAGTCATCGAGAACTGTTACAGACATCTGAGATTACATTCGCAGTCAACATTTATCCAACACTCTGAAGAAACCAATAAGTCACGTGAGTGTCTCTTATGTGCTAGTTCGAAGTAATCTTTTTTTCTTTTTTTTTACCCAAGCATGACATGAAATTATAAGTGAAAGAGCTACGTTCATAACTTTTTTTTCTAATTTTAGCCTCCACAAGCATAGTATAGGAAAAGGGAAGACAGGGGGAGGGATGTGGAGTATATAATTACAACCATTTTTAACAAACTGTTTTTTTAGAGGTTAAAAATACAATTGCAAATCCTTCAGTGAAACAGCTACTCGGGAAGAGATAAGGTACGTTCACAGGTTCAACTAAAGGTTCCTCCTGATGCCACAGCAAGTCCACCGCCAACGGTCAAAATTTGTTCTGTGAGGTGCCATTGGCTAAAATTAAAGAACTTGATCCACTCGCTGCATGCATTACTGTAAAACGAGTCACACAATGAAGCAATCTATTTAAACAAATTTCTTTTTGTCACCGAAACTAACCACTCTCCCGGCTGTGCCACTATTCTGACAAACACTAGTGATCGCCAAAAAATACACACCCTTAGAAACAGGTTAGAGGGGGGAAAATGAAGAAAACTGCAAAGTCCCAGAAGTATAATTTATTTATCACAAAACAAAGACAAAAGTGCAAGCCCCTGTACTGTTGAAACATATGCTTGTTCAGCCTGCTTAACCATTCAACCAATATCCAGATGTTAACAAATTATAGGTATAATACAAATATACAAACAAGCAAACGTTTGAAATTTCGCGCACTTGCAGACGTTTCACATTTCGCGCGCTACACTCTTTTTTTTTCTTTTGTTTCAAAGTCAAGATATCATACACATCAACTACTCACGTATGTCCTATTTACATAAAAATTTCGTTTACTATTTCTAAGTAGAAACAACTATTTTTAGTTATGATTAAAAATTACACCATCTCCCGCTGAAGGGAACCATGTGTATATGTGAAGCAGCGGGCGCTAACGCTTACACTGGCGGCGGCGTTGACGCTGGCGCTCATCGCAGCGTTGCGCAGGAGAGAAAACTGGGGAGGCGCAAAGCACGCAGTGATGGAGCGGTGTTTCCTACTGGAACATGCCAATCGCTGCTAATGGGCAATGAGAGACAGAAGACTCCGACTGGACACAGAGACCCGCAGTCCGCTTTTAGTTAACGCGCACGCTGCGAATTTTTATTGTTCAACAACGCACAGGAGAAATCTCCCACCGGGACCACCTTGCAGGTCAAAATCCAGTGCCATATATACGGGGTGGCCAGTGAAAGGTTGTGCAGCGCGAGCAGTCGATTTTTTCAATTAAGAAACTCGCTAGCAGACGCTGCCTGCGTCCGCGTCGCGAGGCGAGAGAGGGGGGAGCGTAGGAGAGGAGAGAGAGAGGGGGGGACGCGCAATGCGCAGTGGGAGTGTGGACGCAGCGGGCAGGGTTGCCTAGAGGAGAGAGGGGGGGGGGGGCGTATGAGAGGCGAGAGAGGGGGGGGACGCGCATGCGCAGTGGGGTGTGGACGCAGCGGACAGGGTTGCGTTGAGGAGAGGGGGGAGCGTAGGAGGGGAGAGAGGAGGGGAGGCGCAGTGAGGGTGTGGTTGCCGCGGGGAGGGATGTATAGAGGAGAGAGAGGGGGAGAGGACGTTTTTATTTTTATTTTTTTAAAGGGTTTGCGTATGCGCAGTAAGGGTGGTCACGCGGCACACCACCACCACCACCGGATTAAGCTTCGCCATAAGATGCTTCACATCTAAAATGATAGTGCGCAAATGCGGATCGGTTGCATGTGCGGGACCGGAATGCCGGAATTTTTAGATGTGAAGCATCTTATGGCGAAGCTTAATCCGGTGGTGGTGGTGGTGTGCCGGCGTGACCACCCTTACTGCGCATGCGCAAACCCTTTCAAAAAAATAAAAATAAAAAAACCCCCTCTCTCTCCTCTAGGCATCCCTCCCCGCGGCAACCACACCCTCACTGCGCATGCGCCTCCCCCTCCTCTCTCCTCTAGGCATCCCTGACCGCGGCGTCCACACTCCCACTGCGCATGCGCGTCCCCCCCTATCTCTCCTCTCCTACGCTCCCCCCTCTCTCCTATAGGCATACCTGCCCGCGGCGTCCACACTCCCACTGCACATGCGCGTCCCCCCCCTCTCCCCTCTCCTACGCCCCCCCCCCCTCTCTCGCCTCGCGACGCCGACGCCGGCAGCGTCTGCTAGCGAGTTTCTTGGTTGAAAAAACCGACTGCTCGCGCTGCACAACCGTTCACTGGCCACCCCGTATACATGGCAATGGATCTTGAACCTCCAAGGTGGTGCCGGTGGGAGATTTCTCCTGTGCGTTGTTGAACAATAAAAATTCGCAGCGTGCGCGTTAACTAAAAGCGGAGTGCGGGTCTGTGTGTCCAGTCGGAGTATTCTGTCTCTCATTGCCCATTAGCAGCGATTGGCATGTTCCAGTAGGAAACACTGCTCCATCACTGCCTGCTTTGCGCCTCCCCAGTTTTCTCTCCTGCGCAACGCTGCGATGAGCGCCAGAGTCAACGCTACCGCCAGTGTAGGCGTTAGCGCCCGCTGCTTCACATCTACACATGGTTCCCTTTAGCGGGAGATGGTGTAATTTTTTTGCTTGTTCGCAGCTCGTTGCAACCGTGTTTGAAGTCGATTTGTCTGTTGTTTGGAGTGTGCTTGCGTTCTGTGCTCGTGTTTTGTGTTCTGCCGGTGCTACTTATTACGAAGATGCATTGTACTCAAGAGAGGCCCGGCTGCTTCGTATCGTGGAGCGCTCGCCAAACGAAAGTACGTGGACGTTGCTGCTGTCAGCTCTTTGTTCACATCGTGAGCGCGATAACGCTGTGAACAGTTTTTCCGAGCTTGTTGGCGGTAAGTCAGGTTTTGTTAAGGTAGCGAGCCTGTTTGTGTATATCATTCCATCAGGGTCAAGACAAATTTGTGTTATGTTAGCGCGGGCGAGCTTTTTTTATTGTTTGTTTGTTTGGCGCGTAAAGCAGTGCGCGGCTGTGATTCGGCGGGGGATTTGAACAGAGTTGTGGTGATGCCCTGCTCGCGATGAATCACTATTTTTTTTTACCTGTCTGGCAGGGACCGCGCCTGTTAACTGTAAGCCTCGACCGTGTCTAAGGCGCGTACGCTTGGGCATGCTGGTAATTCAATGTTGACTTTTTTAGCGCAAAAAAACTAACAAGGACGGAAAAGAATGACGCGTTGTCCGTGTCGTTCTTTTCCCATCCGTGTTTGTTTTCGGCGCAAGAGAAGTGAACGTCTCTAAGAAAGTTCCATATGTTGCGCGTCTTCTTTTCAACAGCTGCAGAATTTTTATGTCAGCAATGTGTGTGACTACTATCAGAGTCATGTTTTTCCTCTGTGACCAAATGTGTGCATGTGTTTGCATCTTCGCAGACACGTATCATTAACTAGCGTGATATTCCGGTTGATACGTGAGCGTGATCTTTACACAGCGTACTGTAGGTACGACTCTCGAAGCGTGCAATTACGCCTAGGTTAATACATTTTGTCTATGTGTGGCCGAATAGCCGTACTTTAACTGCGCAAGCGCTAGGTTCAGCCCTAGTTCACGCGTTCGAGCGCAATTTATTTGATACTGCTTGTTTCCACCATGTTCACCTTTCATTATTTTGTTCTGGTATTTAAGAATTGTATTCGCCTTGCCCCGCTTTTGCGCTAAAACTTATCTAAATACCTTTACATGTACGAACATTATAAAACACAGTTTGAACACAACCTCCAATGACCTTTTCGAATAAAGTACAAGCCTAACGGTTTATCTTACATATTAAATTCTTTTGGCCTGTGCTACAGATGTTCAAGGGATCTGTGGTATGCGCCGTATATGATTACCTTATTTATTGCTGAAAACTCACAATAAAGTTATGCATACTGCACGGTATGCATAAGTCATGCATCTGTTGCGGCTGAAATGTAAAATTAGACTTGTATTTATCTGAGAACACAACAAATCTAGAGTGCCTTTTTGAAGCTGTTGGCACTGGAACAATTGTATAACTTGAAAAATCAGTTTCACCAAATGATTATTGTGTATAGATGGCTTGCACTGACGTCACTGAAACCGCCATGTTGGTGCATCGCATGGTAGGATGCAAGGTTTGTGACGTCGCGTGAAATGTTATTGTCAGATCACTTGAAAGTTCCTTCATTATTGACGTACAGAGGCCAATAATGTTGTGGCTGCTTCGTTTAATATTGAAGCAGATTAAGTGCAATGTGTTTATGCTGCCTTTACATCATGTTGGTGAACCCTTACGTTGTGAAGCTGTCAATAGCTTCTGGGATTTTGGTTGCTGGAGATTGTCGCAGACGCTTGCATGCTTTATGTGATGACGTGGGGTTCAATATTGATGTTTTGTAAGCCTTAGCATTTCCCCCTCTTTCCCCATATGGCCGTTCGAGAGCTTGTGCTGTTTGGTGCGGAATACAGTAAAAGCTCGTTAATTTGAACTCGAAGGGGACTATGCAATTGTTCGAATTAGCGTGTTAGTGCTTGAATGAACGGACATTTCTCCACGCTGCACGGGCAGGACCCAAACAAGCCACCTCTGGACTTTGTTGCCACCTTGGCCTCTTGTGTCGTGGTTGTTCAGTGTTTTCTTTAGAATGTCCTACCAACTCACCCGAGAATAAATTCTTTTAAGATATCCGCCGAACTACTTGTATCGTTTCTTAGGCTTAGATAGGGACTGCAATTCTGGATTCGTCATCACAGAATAAATTATTGCGAAAGTAGCGACAACTTGTGCTTCAAGGCCAGTAACTGTGATTTTGAGTGCACTCATCATACCATAGACTGTTTATTGTCGCAACTTCCAGTCATTTCAGAAAAGTAACGTAAAACGCGTGAAGAGTCCATCTTTCAACAGCGTAAACACTACGTCATCATACATGAAATGATTGCTTAAGTCAAGAATTTATGCTCGAATCTCGGGAATTATGATTTTTAAACGTTCGTGCTGCACATATTTACATTTTCGCTAAAAGGCTTTTGCATTTAGCCATTTAAATAAAAATGTGGTAGTGGTTTCCACATATGCGTGGCTACTTTCAGTGTCCTTGGCTCAAGTTGGCTACTTTCTGGCTAGTGTTTCCGATTTTCTGTCTATTTTTTTGCCTTTTTGACCTGGCAGCCGTGACTGTTATCACTCTGTATCGGCTTCTAGAGGAGCAATGAAAACAAGGGGCTCTAAGTTCGAATTAGCCAATTTGGATACCGACGCGTTTGAATTATCGAGAGTTTTCCCTCATAGAAATACACAGGTTGTGCCGGTACCAGGGCGTCAGTTCGAATTAACGAGCGTTTGCTGTATTGCCTTTTAAAAGGCAACCAGAATCATTAAAACTTATGACCACAATTCAGCAGCACACAGGTTACCTGCACTGAATGCATGATGAAAGTGCATACTGTCATGTATGTGCAGTGGTATTGTGCTTTTATGCAATAAATAAAATATTCATAAGGTGCATATTGCATTGCATTTCCTTTAAAAAAACACATTGAATGAATATCCCAAGGAATGCGATGTGGGCTTGTTGGTAGCACATTTTCAATAGGTTTCTTTGTAGTGCACATGCACGACAGGACAAAATGAAGGCACATATAGACACACAGTGTGTCTAAGAAACCTATTGAAGAATGAGTATCATAGTATAACTACAGAAATACAAATGTGCCTGTGTGGATGCACTCATGCATACGTTTGGCCAGCTACAAGTATAGAATTTACCGATAACAGGCAACAACATTGCTTACACACAGAATTTAACTTTCAATTACGCGTGGTTGACACATACAGCTAACAGCGGGCGTCTTTGCCTAAGAGCTGTACCTTCACGTTGGTGCATGAGCGAGCTAAAAGGGTAAAGTAAGGTTCAGATCTTTGACATCAAAGATATGAAAAGTTCTGCCACAACACGCTTTTTCTTGCATTTATTCTGCAGCATGACTTTTTTGCATTTCTCACTGCATCGAGTCAGGTGCCACTAAATATGCTGGCCATGCACTGCATTTATACCCACACAGAACTAAGAAAACTCCAGCTTACGGGAGCATATTGTATGTTATGCTCTGTCTTGTGAAACTTTTGGTCATTACTCCTGTTTTAGATGTGAAGACTTATGGCGAAGCTTAATCCGGTGGTGGTGGTGGTGTGCCGCGTGTCCCACCCTTACTGCGCATGCGCAAACCCTTTAGAAAAATAAAAATAAATAAACCTCTTCTCCCCCTCTCTCTCCTCTATACATCCCTCCCCGCGGCAACCACACCCTCACTGCGCATGCGCCTCCCCTCCTCTCCTCTCCTACGCTGCCCCCCTCTCTCCTCTACGCATCCCTGCCCACGGCGTTCACACTCCCACTGCGCATGCGTGTCACCCCCTCCCTCTCCTCTCCTACGCTCCCCCCTCTCGCCTCGCGACGCCGACGCAGGCAGCGTCTGCTAGCGAGTTTCTTGGTTGAAAAAACCGACTGCTCGCGCTGCACAACCTGTTCACTGGCCACCCCGTATATATGGCAATGGATCTTGACCTCCAAGGTGGTGCCGGTGGGAGATTTCTCCTGTGCGTTGTTGAACAATAAAAATTCGCAGCGTGCGCGTTAACTAAAAGCGGAGTGCGGGTCTCTGTGTCCAGTCGGAGTCTTCTGCCTCTCATGGCCCATTAGCCGCGATTGGCATGTTCCAGTAGGAAACACTGCTCCATCACTGCCTGCTTTGCGCCTCCCCAGTTTTCTCTCCTGCGCAACGCTGCGATGAGCGCCAGCGTCAACGCCGCCGCCAGTGTAAGCGTTAGCGCCCGCTGCTTCACATCTACACATGGTTCCCTTTAGCGGGAGATGGTGTAATTCTTTTTTCTTTTACGGCTTCCGGGTACGAATGTACTGTAGAGAAGGAACACCCTGGCCCCACTTCTGTCGAAGGAACCAGTGTCGCCTGAGCAAGCTGAAGATGGATTGTGCAAGCAAGAGTGAAGTGCTGTGGTTTTGCAATGTGCAAGTGTTTGACTGGTCACATCAACTTAATCTAGCACCTTACCTTGTGAAATTTTCAGATTTTGTGATGCGCAAGTTTATACACAGTTAGAGAGAGTGAGCTGTAAATACGCCTTGGGCAAGCTCATGATGATTCATTTTGACATTGTTTATAAAAGCACACACTTTCTACCAATAGCACCACACTCTTACTTTCCTATCCATTTTTTCTTTCAGTTGTTTGTGCACTGTCAACAGCGTCAATATGCTTTATTAACTTCTGATGACTATAATGTAAATTTTTATGGTTCCAAATAGTTTATTTGTTACCTACTATGTATGAGGGGAAGTCAAACGGTAAAGGAATTTTTGAGAAAAGGTACATTTATTTTAATGATAGAAAACTGAAAAATACGTTATTTTTTGTGCAACTTCCCTGCACTTCATTGCGCTGTGCCCGACGTTTCGCAAGTTTTTTTTTATTCCATCAGAGAAAAAAGTTTTTGGTTCCACCTGTAGCCAATTTTGCACAGCATCTATGACTTCTGCGTCAATAGCCATTCTTTTTCCATGAATGCTCCAAGCATATGAAAATCGCTTGGAGCCAGGTTTGGACTTCATAGCGGGTGTTCCAGCTATTCGAATCCCAACTCATTTATTGTATTGGCCATCCGTTTCGGAGAATGTGGCCTAGCATTATCTTGCTGCAGGATGGCACCTTTTCGCAGTTTTTTACTGTGTTTCGATCTGATTTCAGGTTTCTTTGCAGCACATAACAACAGTTCGCAATGTTCACAGTTTCGCCTCTTGGGGTGAAATGAACGGCTACCCCACCTTGCATGTTCCAGATTATTGTTAATATATCTTACCAGCTCATGGTTGACAGTCACATTCCTTAACTTCTGAGAATGATGAGTTGTTTTAAACTATGCTCGCAGCCTTACTTTCTGGTTCATGAATATGTACCAAAGTTTTATGTACATTAACAATTTGCTGTAAAAAATCCCATCTTCCTCGTAACGATAATGGGTCAAATGTTTACAACAGAGGTGTTCGAACTTTGTACGTTATGCGATGCTGACGATTCATTTGGGAACCACCCTTCTCACACTTTCGAAAAATGTTGTCTCTTTTGTAAGATGGAATACGCTGAACCAATATTGATGAGTAAATTGTTGGCGATTTCATCGTGATTCGTCTGTCTTCCATCACCATACCCTCAAACGTCGATGGCTTGCTCTATCTTTCTACGTCACATAAAAAAGTTACTTCTGTTAGAACCACGCTGTCCAATCGTAGAACTTGCTTTGTGATTAACAAATGTCACCATACTGCGCTTGCATTCGATGATTTCCGTATGTTTAACACCTTCCAAAAGGAAAAGTGAATCACTGCCCTCATTCCCTCCCTATTGCAGGTTGACAATGGGGCTATCATGCTTAACGTCCTGTTACACTCTAACAACTAAAGTGGGCATAAGAGTGACACATTCCATAGAAGTGTTGCAGATCGCCACCGTCTTCGTGACGTTGACCCGGAGGAGGAAGACGCCTTCGCCGCTGGACGTTTTAGAAGAAACTTTATGTACAGGACTATGTACAACAATATGGCAGAAAGTAAAAAGAAAAATTACCCTCAGTGGGGCCGTAAGCAGCAGTGCCGGTGTCTAGCCGGCAAGCTTTCCAGTAGCCAAACACGTCGCGGTCTCTTGGGACGCTCATTTTATCCCCTGTTTCCCCCCTCCCCTATCACTTCGCGTTGCCTGCGGTCATCGGCACCGGCCAGGAATGGGCAGGTAACAGGAGGAGCAGAAGGGTTGGGAAGGTAATCCCAAGCAAGGTGCAGTGGGGTGAGTCACAAGGTACGCACCTGCATAGCCTGGGGACGCACCCTCTATCCCTTGTCCCTCGAGCTCAGGAATGTGGGCGTTGGCAGGAGGGGGGGGGGGCAGTCCCGCAGAGCGCGACCTTACATCTGCTTATTACCATTATTTTTTTATTTCTGGAAATGATCCTTTCCTTGCCATTTAATTGTCATTTTGCCATGCTGTAGGTAGTTTACGCATGAAGTGTCTTTTGGAGGTTCTGTGCTATATCATGACACTTACGGTTATACATTAAATCACACATGGTGCTAAAAAATAAACATTTTACTTCAAAAATTGTTCGCCCTTATTTTTGTCAGTTGGACAGGAACTCTGGTGACATCCATCACAACTTCAGTCACTTACTTCAGGTGTCGATATAGTTGACATGTAGTCAGAGGTGCTGGCACATTTTCAAAATATATTTTGTGCCAACATTTCTGGACTTTACATATCGTCTAATGTTTACAGTAAACTTGAAACTGCCTTGCTGGAACTAAGACGATGTCCAGCATGTGGTGTGTTTAAGAACTGCATTATGAAAAGCTTTATTGCACTTTACAGCAACCTTAATAAAGCTATGTTGCCTGCTTGAGATCATTCTCAATTGGGGAGTACGGCCAAGTGTAGGTGTAGGCCCTTCTGTAATGCAAACAAAGGTGACTGGGGCATGCAACGCAGAAGTGCATTTACATTTGGCCGTTCTCCTCAAGTAATAATAATCTTATTAGGCAAGATACATCAACAGCACTTCAATGACCAATAGCTGACGAAACATTGGTAACAGGCATGTAGGATGCTTGCAAAACAGTGTAACAATGAAGCGTGGATTCAATTGAAAGTGTAACAACTTTCAATTTAACGTGGTTCTAACAGGAAGAACTTTCAATTGGTTATCGGACGCCACTAGTTGACTAAATGTTGGTTGCTGGTACGTAGCACTTTTAAAAACGATCTAACAACTTTCAATTTAACGTTTCTTTAGCGTCTATTGAACATTATAAAGGAACTTTCAATCGTTTATCGGACGCCTATAGTCGACTAAATGTTGGTTGCTGGTACGTAGCACGTTTAAAAACGATCTAACAACTTTCAATTTAACGTTGCTTTAGCGTCTATTGAAAGTTATTAAGGAAAGTTCTTTTGGTTATCGGTGGCCAATAGTCGACGGATTGTTGGTAGCTGGTATATAGGACGGTATAACGACTTTCAATTGACTGTTGGTAGGTTTTATAGACTTTTCCCAATAAAATGTCTATTGACGGTTGGTACCAATTTTCGTAAGGGTAGGAGGAGGGCAAGGACCAGCTCCGCTGTTTCTTTAGTCTTCGCACCACTAGTGCGTTGCTGCCCCAATTTATTTATTATTTTTTTTGTAGTCGGCCAATTTGGCGTCTAATTTGTAGATGTTTGTGAAACACCGCTACAAGAAATAAAACGATCCAAGAAGAAAAACTGATAATCTAGTAAAGAAAACAAAAGGTACGTTGGCTTTGGTAGCGATGTACCTGGGTCGTTTCAGTCCGACAACGGCGCCTTATTTAGCGGGTTACTTTAACCTGCAACGCGAATTTATGTCAGGTGAGCGTTAAGCGTAAGGAGGGCAAATGATGCAGAATTCACGTTATTCACAATCGCCTTTAAGGCAGAGACTTCGGTGAAAAAACTAAATCCAAAGCGTAACATAGCCCTTATTCTTCTCCAACCCAGCGCTAATTCTACGGTTAATGTAGTGCTAATGTAGTTCTTGCGTAGATCTTGGTGTAGTTCTAAATCCTGCGCCTAATGCAGCTCCACTACCGTGAAACCTGAGGAACTGCGTAGCACGGGTAACCCAACGATTCCTGTGGCAATCGCGCTCTTACCGAGACAGTGGCGCCCTCCCTTGCGCGTCCGTGGCTCATGCACGCAATTTTTCAGAAGTGTTTCTTGCAATTTTATGTAAATCATTGCGACTAATGTTTTGCAGTTTCTGCAGTTTTTATTATTTTATACTTTCTTAGCTTATATTGCGCTGGTTTTGAGCATTCAGCCTTGTTTTGGGCCTGTAATAACCACTGCGTAACGATGCCACATAAGACAGTGGTTGGACGAAAAGCCGGGCCTCTAAAGTGGTACGCACTTAAAACAAGACAACTTCACGTGATGCGCTACGTCCACAGGTTACCGCATAATTTGAGGGAAGCACCCAACAGGCACCATGCCAACCTCGTTTTTTCGGCGCCACGTAAAGTGTCGATGCCTTGCAATGCTAGGAAAAATCGAAAACGGTAGCTATGTAGGACTAATCATGAACCGAAATTATCCAAGTGCATCTCCAATGTAGTTTATCAGATCTTGTTCAGGGAAAGTGCAAATAGGACAAACCTGGCAATGTTTTAGGGACAGGCCGAGGAAGCATAAGAACTGCATAAAAATACGTATCGTAGCCATTTGGCTGCGCATCGTAATAAATGCGCATGCACGCCAACGTTCCGTGAAAATTTAGAACCACACTTCGCTACAACTGAAGATAAATGTGCAAGCGCGGCGGAACTTATGTTGAATTCCAGATGGACGGGACCGAAAGATAAAAATGTGCGCTAATGAATGTTTGAATATTCACCTCACTGGTTTATTAAAACAGCATAACACAGTGCGAGCACTGTACGTGCAACATAAAAATTGTGTTACCTATTGCTTATTGCATGCCACATGTACCTAGATCTGCTTAAAATTCTGGTGAGATTGCGCTATTTGTAAAACACAAAGTGTTATAGTTTTAACCACTTGTTTTGTCGCCACTCATTATCTTCTCGTGCCACCTACTTTATCTTTCGAAGCTCTTCGTCAAAAACTACGTCAAACGAGCAATTTGCTTGAACTTAATTTATCCAGAGTCGTGCCTCTCGGAGTTTTCCTATTTGCTATTTACAACAATTAAACCAAAGTATTGCTTCCGATAGTGACTTCCATCGCACAAGTTATAACACCAGTTCCATCTAAATTCATCGCTTGTTCGAGATTTCCTTTTTTTTTCTTCGAAGCGAAATTTTAAGTCTGCGCCAGCGACGCCTTATGAACGAGCGAAAAGCACATAGAGACCGCTGAGCCGCGTCAGCTCCTGCATTTGACAGGAGTGGCTTTCCTATTTAACGTGGACGCCTCGGTGGGCAAGATGGCGGACCTACTCTGCTCTCGTAGGGAGCATATACAGTAACTCTAACGCGCCTGTAGTGAGTGCCAGCGGAAACAGAAACGTTTGTCCAATCGACGTGAAATGATTGACGAACATCGGGCCAACGACGGTAAGTGCAAACTCATTTCAAGCTAGGCACTCAGTATCACTAAGTCCAAAATGTCTGTCGTTGAGTTGGTTACAGCCCAGACGTGGTTCTCGGAGAGCCTCTGGGAAGATTTCAACGGGTGTTGCTTTGGTCGGAATTCGTCTGGGTATCCGTGCGGCCCGTGGGATTGTATGTGGTTCCCTGTACACCCTTCCACAATCTCCGGCTTTCGTTACCAGAGCCGTATATCCCCTTTGGAAGACTTCGGCGCTCCTTTGATCTCGCCGCCAGACTGGCAACCGCTGCACTAGAGTCTGGCAACAGCGCGCTTCCGCGCCGCCGACGCCATTTTGTGCCGAGGTTTCTCGTGGTGCTGCGCCCGTGAAGTCGATGTCGGCAGTTATGCTTCGTTTGTGACCGACCTGGGGCATCTGCAGTGCTGCTATTCGTGCACGTGTCGGCTGCGGAGAACATCGTAAACATGCACGGAAATCGCAATGGAAACTTGCTGCAGCTGCTCGAACTCGCAAAAGAAAGGGTTCGCCCTTTACCGTTTTCCGGAAGGCGACAGGAATCGAGCACGGCGCCGCGCTTGGGAAGTAGCAGAGCCGTATAAACGGCTCTGGTACTTCCGAAATATACGGCTCTGGGAAGTACGACAGAAGGGAAATAAATGGAAAGCAAATGACAACTCGCGCTTTTGTGAGGTAAGTGTGAAAATTAGTCGGCCCAATATGATGTGCGTTCATGGTGTACATACTTGTGAGCGCATCCGTTGCAGTGGACCTGCAAAATTTCATTAAGTGGTAATGCTTGGCCCAGCTGTTTACCTGAAGGTATGCAAATCAAGACAGACTGTCCTTCAGTTCAGAACTCACCCCGTTTGGCATGAGTGCATTTGTACAGCCAATATTGGAACAGCCTTCATCCCTTCAAGCCCTGCTAATTTCGAGCCATCAAAGGTCTTTTTCCACGATGATGCCCTTTGCCATGGCCCGGCACTGATCATGTAGCAAGTTTAAATAACCGAATCAAGTGCATACCTCCGGTGTTAGTTCACGAAGACCATACCAGTGATAAATAATCTATCACTGTTTCACTGCGCATTAGCAAAAACTTCAGGTGCTGACGCCCGCCGAAGTAAATGCGCTGTATTTTTCTCGGTAAGCGACGCAGTTCAGTTTTTACGGGCTAGCAGTGAAAGCTTTGATTAAAGCACGCACAGACAAAACCTCGTTGCGTTGTCAAGAGAGCCTTTGTATCAAACATTTAATACCGAAGGTTATATACATGTCGAAATGTGGAACGTATAATGCCTCAGTGCCTAACAGGCGATTTTTATTTGGTTCCTATAAAATAAACTGCAGCAGTACTCGAAGCACAGCGAGGTGCAGGGAAAAGCTGCTGATCTCCTGCGAATCAAAACAACAATGCGCAGTTCATTTACACTCGCCCACACCGTCCTGCCTTTGACGCATGTTAGGCTAGGCTTCTCTAAAGCTACCTTTCTATGAACATGTTCAAATACGCGCGTTATCTGCAGTTATTTTTTTCGATGAAAGCTAGCCAGAGACAGCGCTCGCTCGCCAACGCGAGATTAGGGCGGCTCGGCACAAAATGGCGGACAGCGCCGCCGCTAAATTTGGATGGTTGTTGGCTCCGCCCCTCCGCCGAACTCTCCTGTTCGTTACTAACTGCAGCGTGACTGTGCGTCAGCGACGATCCGTCAGTGTTTGTGATCGGACCGCCCCGAACAAGCCTCACGACTTGTTGCTTAAAGGAGGCGTGCCTCCCTTCGCCACCACCAACGGGCACGGCCGGACTAGAGGAGCGGCACGCGCGCACTTTCTTATACCCCTGTCACACGAGTACGCAAAAACTATTTTACGTAAGCAGTCTTTTACAAAGTTGAAAGACTTTTAACGAAGAGGCGTTGCCTCGCAGACACACTACACCGACGATCCCTTTTTAGTGTTTTCTTCCGAACAGCTAACCAAAAGCGTGGCGCTTGCTTTCAAAACAGAACCAGTCAAAATAAAGTAACGTATCTCGATATATAAAATACAATGTCCCTCTCCGATCACTGTAGCTGTTGTTCTTTCTGTGCGTCCACGGCTGTTCGGGGACCGGCGTTGGCCGTACATGTTACGATGCCGCGCTTCTCGCGACCGTGCGTGCGACGCCCTAAGCGTCGCCGTGTATCTCCGAGTTATAGTTCAATACAGTGAAACCTCGGTGATACGAATCTCACGGGACCACCAAAAATATTCGTATCATCCGAAATTCATATCACCAGAAAGCATGGAATATTCGCATGCAACAAAAGAAAGCTTGCGTACATTTTCATTTACTGTTTTTCAGGACCGCAGCAACGCCGGGAAGAACTCTGAATGATCGTCAGTTAAGTTTTTAGATGTCGGCAATCATACCAGCACTCGTAAATATACGGCCGGGTGTGTTGTGACCCGCGACAGCAGTAGCCCCTTCCAAATTTTAGTGTGCTTTTTCGCATGACACCAGATTAACGGCGAAATTAACAGAAGAAGCGCTTTGACGCGATAGATCAAGGCCCCAACATTTCAGAACCGCGGTTCTATGTTATGATTTTGTTATCGCGGAGGTGTTGGGGATGTTTTTTGGGTGATTTACAGCCATATCCGCACAAGTGCGCCTCAAAAATCACGCATGTTGACACCGCGGTTCTGACGATTTGGCGGCGCGGCGCGCATGCGCGCGCTTGCGTTCCCGCGTTCTCACGTGCTTGGCACGTCTTCCGCGACAGCGCGGACAGGACCTCTTTGTACTTGGGTGGTAGCGTACGTTCGTATCAAACGTCACGGGGTGAAAATCGGTTCGCTACAACCGTTCTCCATTACAATGCAGGCCAATGGGCCTTGTCCGGGACCAAAGGAAAATTCGTATCATCCCGAAATTCGTATGAGCTGTGATCGTATCACCGAGATTTCACTGTATACCCCGAGTCTATCGACCTGCTTAGGATAGTATTCAGGAAAATAAGCTTTAAGGGGCTTATTATGCCTTCTACGAAATATGAAATTTATTTGTATGATGAGCCTATGTTACAGATATCACATTTGCCTTTTTTTTTTTTCACCGATTCAAATTTGCTGGTGCCCACTGGTTTCGAGGCTACTCTTTTACGGCCGTGAGAGAGATCGACGAAGGCTGTTTCCAGAAACGACCGCTTCTGAAGAAGAGATCGCCCGCTGTCGTGTGTGTGAGGGCGAAACTCTTTTCCGGAAGAAGTCTTCTCGCTCGAAAACTCTTAAGTGCCCGTGTGACAGGGGTATTACGACCTGCGCGCTCAAGAAGGGAGCAATAGGGCAGATTCTTGACAGCTCGTTGTAGCGTTCGCCGCGTGGAGGCGCTTCGAACCGTTCTTTGAAGCCATAGCCCTGAAGACAGGGACTACAGGATGAGGACGGGACGTGCGCTACTCACTGTTGTGAGCAGCGCACGTCTTCAGCGTTATGGCTTCAAAGAACGTAACAAACCAACTAGCCCAAACGTCTGTTCTCCTGGGCTTCCAACCGACCCTCTACGCGACCCCACTCGGCGAACGCTGCAACGAGCTGTCACACAACACGGCAGCCTGAATCATCGGCGCGCGCGGCTGTGTTGCTCCGGCCGTCCCATCCGGACGGAGGAGGCGTAATTGCAGAAGTGGGCGTGACCGCTCCTTTCGCCGCACCGCGGCGCTCGCCTACTACCCCTCCTGGACGTGTTTTTCGTGGGCTCCGGAATGACAGCGACAGATAAGTTTTTTCTGCATGATTCGAGCTTGCTTTTATTAGTTATATGAGTACATAAGCCACTATATTGAAGCTTAATTGGGGTTACAACTTTGCACTGTTTCTTGTGTGACAGTCGCCTGGCTTTTTTTTTCTTTTTTTGTTCGGCCACCACGTGGCTGAAGGTTACACAAGTGCTTTGAAGCATACTGGCGGAGTTTTGTGGGACCTTTTGGCTTTGAGTGCATGTAATCAGAAGTGTGAACGATCTAGCCATGGTCAAAAAGACCGTAAAGTGTTCAGGGTGCGGAATGGGATGGAAAATAGAGGATGACAAGGCAGAACAAGCTGACGCCAAGTGTAAGCAATGTGAGTTAGAGGCGAAAATGGAAATTATGATGGCTGCCCAGAATAAGCTCATGGTAAAAATCGCCGAGCTGGAGAATGCGTTGGCGACAGAGCGAGAAAAAACGATGGCTATGGGAGAAAGGCTTAAGTCAGCTGAGGAAGGGTTTAGCGAAGGCAGTCATGGTGAACAAGGAAGCAAGCGACGGCGGGAACAGGGGGGGCATCAACCCCCATAGTGGAAGACGCGAAGGGGGGAGACAGGTGCAGGGGTCACAGGACCCAGTTTCCGCGAGGTGGTTTTGGGGAGGGGAGGGAGCAAAACAGCGGCGGTTGCGCGAGCTGGTGACCGAGGCAGTGGCCAGGTGCGGGACAGTCCAGCAGAAAAGTCGGAGCACGTGATAATGGCCGGGGACTCGAATTTAGCTAGATGCGCAGAAGCAGTCAAGGAAAGGGTGAGAGGCGACAAACGAGTTTTAATAGGGACGTTCCCGTGACGTAGGCTGGGATCAGTGATGAGACAAGCTAGCGCAGAACTCGCAACTAAAGCTAATGGACGTAACCTCGTGATAATAGCGGGAGGTCTAAACGACGTCTTGAATGAAGAATCAGCCGAACTAGCGACCATATTGGCGAAAGGGGTCGATGACATGCGCGCCATTTCCCCTCAGGTGCAGATAGTGGTATGCACAATACCGGAGGTACCGGTGCGTGACGGCAACCTGCAAAGAGCGGTTGTCGACGCAAACAAAGAGTAATGGCAGATGAGTCGAGAGAAAGGCATCGAGGTAGTGGAAATAAACAGAGAGGTGCACAGGTGGGGTGGTTTTCGAAGAGACGGAATACACTTCAATAGGAGGCTTGGTCATGAGGTGGGTGGGCGACTTGCAGGACGCGCAGTAGCTTTTTTGGGGGGGGCACGCGGGCCCTTCGGTGTCCAGGGTAGCGTGTAATGAGGACAACAACCAGGGGGACTCTGTGACAGGTAGTATAGCGAAAAACCAGAGAAAAGGTAAAGAAGGGAGAAGGCGCGTGTCGCAATTGGTTACATTAACATGCAGGGTGGCAGAAAAAAGGCAAAATGGTTAGAGATTGAGGGACAGTTAAACAAGGAACAGATAGGTGTTTATGCGGTTACAGAAACACACCTTAGAGACTTGGAAGAGCCACCACATATTGACAATTATATTTGGGAAGGATGCAACAGGATCATATCAGAAAGGAGAGGTGGGGGGTGTTGGAATGCTGATTCATAGCAGAGCAAAATGGGATAGAGTGAAGCAAACGTGTTCAGAGCACCTGTGGGTTTCGGGCACAGTAGGTGGAAAGAAAACGTGGCTAGGTGTAGCTTACTTGTGGACGGGGAATAACTGCAGAGAAAAGAATCTGGAGATAGTGAAATGCATAAGCACCGATATTAAAGAATTTGGTCATGATGCCGAAATAATCCTTCTAGGGGACATGAATGCTCACATACATGACCTTGACGGATATTCAGACTCCAATGGCAAGTTATTGCTAGATCTCTGCGAGCAACATAGTCTTGAAATAGTTAACGCGGGGCCTAAGTGTGAGGGACAGATCACGTGGGAAGTCGAAAACAGGCAATCGAGCAATGATTATTTTCTCATGATAGAAGGAATCTATGACAAACTTAGAGAGATGAGAATAGACGAGGAAGGCATTAACAGCTTGGGTAGTGATCATAAACGCATAACATTACAAATGGGATATAAAACTGAAAATAAGAACGTAGAATCAAACATTGGCAGCTCGTATTTAAATGAGAAACAAATAACTAATATAGCCGCAAGAGTCGAGGAAGAAGTAGACAAACTGCCAGGCAAAGACTGGAAGTATAGTGAGCTGCTACATGTAATCACGAAAGAAATAGAAAAAGAGAAGAAAACTATTTCTTGGAAAGGAAAGAGAAAGCCAAAAAAGTTGGGTGGAACAAAGAAATCCGGGATGCGATCGAGAAGCGACGTGAGGCATCACGGCAGCACAGACAGGCAAAAAAGGAGAAGCGGCCACAGGATGAAGTCAACCAAGTATGGGAAATATATTTAGAGCAAAAATCCATTGTGCAGAAATTAGTCGAGGCAAAAATTAAAGGCGAAAGTGAACGCTGGATGACAGAGATTCGCGAAAAAGAAGAAGGCCGCGCCTAGGATATTTTGGAGCCACCTAAAAGCGCTAGGTAGGAAGTCTGTCACAATGCAACAACATATGGTAGATGAAGAAGGAAATCAATTGGAAGGGTATGAAGCGCTAGGTTACATCCGAAAGGTAACAGCCGATTCGTTTAAAAAGGTCGCCCAGGGGATTCCCCCGGGGAGTAAAAGTATGCAGAAGAGTACAACCGAGGAAGATGTAGTACTTGAGAATTTCAATTGGAAGAAGGCCGAAGGAAAAATTCCTAAGCGCACTACACCGGGCTTAGATGGGGTTCCCGTCAGCCTCATTAACGAACTAGGACATAGCACTAAAGAAGCACCGCTGAAAGCCGTAGAAAAGTGCTTACAGGAGAGGGAAATACCAGACAGTTGGCGAAAAAGTAGAATGAACTTAATCTATAAAGGCAGGGGAGAAAAGGATAACATTCGCTCGTATAGACCGCTAACCATTACATCGGTGCTATACCGGTTGGCGATGCAGGCAGTAAAATTAAAAATAGAAACGTGGGTAGAGCAAAATGATATTTTGGGAGAACTCCAGAATGGATTCCGAATCGACAGGCGGTTAGACGATAACCTGTTTGTTCTTACACAGTGTATAGAAATATCAAAAATAGAAAACAGGCCCTTATACGTAGCTTATCTAGACATCACTGGGGCATATGACAACGTTAATCAGGAAATTTTGTGGGATATATTGAAGGAAGTGGGCATAGGTGACGACTGTATACAGCTTTTGAGGGAAATATACCGAGAAAATAGAGTTTGTGTAGAATGGGAAGGGAATAAGCAGCAAGGACAGCGTTGACATTAGCAAGGGGCTGAGACAGGGATGTCCTTTGTCGCCGCTGTTATTCATGCTGTACATGGTGAGGATGGAAAAAGCGCTAGAAGGTAGCAACATTGGATTTAATCTGTCACACAAACAGGCAGGCGCGATGGTTGAGCGGAAGCTTCCAGGTCAATTTTATGCTGACGATATTTTCTTATTTGCGGACAGTCAAGATGATATACAGCGGCTGGCAGATATATGCGGAAGGGAAGGCGAGGCTCTAGGACTAGGTTTTAGGGCAACAAAATGTGGATTGATGGTATTCAATGATCACGAAGACCATGCGGTCTTAATACAGGGCCAAGAAATACCGAGGGTAAGCGAGTACAAGTACCTCGGAGTGTGGGTAAATGAGGGGATAGATATATGGAGGTACAAGAGAAAGCATCGGTAACAAAGGGAAAGAGGAATGCTGCAATCATGAAGCACAGAGCGTTATGGGGATACAATAGGTACGAGGTGCTTCGAGGGCTGTGGAAGGGTGTGATGGTTCTGAGCCTTATATTTGGGAACTCAGTGGTGTGCATGAAGTCACAGGTGCAATCAGGAATGGATGTAAATCAAAGGACTGTGGGACGCCTCGCGTTGGGCGCTCACGGGAAGACGACAAATGAGGCTGTAAAGGGTGATATGGGATGGACAGGTTTTGAAGTGAGGGAAGCTCAGAGCAAAATTAGATTTGAAGAGAGGCTGCAGAAAATGAAGGAGAGTAGATGGGCAGGGAAGGTTTTCAGGTATTTGTATAGAAAAAGCGTCGACACGCAGTGGAGAAAAAGAACTAGGAGGCTCACCAGTAAATATACGGCTAGCAGTGTGGGCGACATGGCATCAAGGAGCATTAAGCGAAAAGTCAGAGAGGCGGAGAGGACTTATTGGATGACAGCGATGGAAAAGAAGCCGGCTCTCAGTGACTACCGAAAGGGAAAAAACGAAATAAGGAGGGAGAGGTTTTATGATAATTCAAGGGGAAGCGCTTTACTGTTTGAAGCAAGGTCGGGTTGCCTTAGAACGCGTAGCTATAAAGCGAGATTCTGTAACGAAGAAGAACAATGTACATGCTGTGGGGGGAACTAAGGAAACGATGGAACATGTACTGATTCAATGTGGCGATATCCACCCAGATATACGTGTGGGCACGAGTCTACATCAAGCCTTGGGTTTTAGGGACAACAATGGAAAGCCGAACACGTCCGCGATAGAAATAAGTAAGAGACGGTTAGAGTATTGGTGGCAGAAAAGTAGAGATAAAGGACAAAAATGAAGAATGGGGAAAAATAAGGTCATTCTGCCTCAAGAGGCAGAGAGATGGACCGTGAATTTATATTTTTCTTTGCTATATAACATAGATTTAATCAATGTAGATAAGGCATTAGGCCAACATAAAAAAGAAAGTTTTTTTTCGAGCCTGGTGGCAGACATGTCACCGCCCCGTTATAAAGGGGACGCTCATAGCATCCATCCATCCTAGGGAGCCTACATGACCGGCCATTTAAAACGGCCTGTCATCTAGGCTCCCTAACCCCTCCATTCCTTTGCTATCTACGCGGGATGGTTTGCGGCGCCTTGAAGATATGGCTGTATAGTAAGCGTGGGTTAGCATAGCACCCCTCCCCACTCACAAAAACGCACATAAAAGGATGGATCGCGGCCATGGCTATATTTATTTTTGTGTGTGCGCGCGCCTGTCCCTGTCGTGATGATGGTGCTCGAAGCAACACACCTGTGAGCCAGTTCTCAAGAAAATTGTTTTTGTGTTCTTAAGTGCAGCATATTAGTAGGAAGTATACATGCGGGGGGAAAGTACGAGATTTATTAATGGCGAATTCCATTGAGAGAAGAGGAGTAGGGGCGCCGTGCAGTGAGGAGTGGGGGGGGCAGAGCACTGAGAGCAGCGTCACTCGATCTGCCACTGGAATGCGGCACGCTTTCGCAGAGCAGGTACGAGAGGGTAAAAAGGCGAGTGAGGAGAAATTTTACGCATCCCAGCATTGCCGCCATTGCCACCGTACACGAAGAAGTGAAATGTAAACAAGCGAGGAGGATCGTCGGGAGGATATGACGTTAACAAGCCACGTTACTTCCTGCGTTCTCCGCTCACTCCGCTTTTCAAGGGGGAGCAGACAGGACTGCTCTTCACTGCTCCCGGCGCAGCAAAAGCGCTCTCGCTCTACCATTGGATGACGGTGCCCCTACTCCTGTTCGACCACTGAAACACGCTGGCTCTGAAGAGAGCACTTTCAGCGTGCTTTTGAGTGCTCCTGCTCTCCCAATGGAATTCGCCAAAAAACAGACCCTTATTTTGAGTGCTTCCAGAATAGGAGAAACGATCCGAAGCTTGGTAGCGCTGCTTAAATGAGGTTGGCGGAGATCCCTTGGGATGCTGCGGCCTTGAGTGCGCAAGCTTTACCTGCTGGAAGGAATGCCACTTTAGGGTCGAGGCAACGTAATGTTTTAAGGCGAAAGCCTTTAATGTCTCATGCTCACGTCCACCGGTCCGTTCGTGTGGCGTCCGTCCGGCGTCCCTCCATCCATCCGTCCGTCTGCGTCCGTGTGTCCGTACGTCCATGTCCGTCCGTCCGTCCGAGCCCTGGCACGGAGCCAGGTGGCCGCCGGGGTGCACAAACGGACGCCGGTCGCGTCGGAATCTACAGCGTTCGCGCTTTCCTTGCGTAGAGTCGCTGTGGCCAACGTGTCCAATCATGCAAGAAGGGAGACGCACGCATCGCGTTCCATTCTCACCGACGCCGTATCAATGGACACAGGCGTTCGCGAAACACACTTTGGAATTTACAAAGGGTCCGTCAGTTTAAGCGCTCGAACGCCGATGGCGTTTGCGCGTTGTGCAAAGGGCGAGAAAATGCGAACGCATGCGACCGGAGGAAGATGTCTCGCGTCTCGCTGCGATTCGCGGCAAAAAATTAAAAAAGAAAACACGCCCACATTCCGTTTGTGTGTCATCCCACTGAGAGGGTAAAAGAAAAAAAAACATGGCATGGTCAGTCGAATCGCCACAAGCTTTCGCCGAACACACTTTTGAATATACAGTGTCCTTCAATTTTTGGACACGTTGGGCACAGCGACGCTACGCAAGCAAAGCGCGAGCGATGTAGCGTCCGACGCGACCGGCATCCGTTCGCGCCCCGGCGGCCAGCTGGCAACGTGCCAGGGCACGGGCGGACGGACGGACGGACGGACGGACGTGAGCATGAGGCATCAAAGGCTTTCGCCTTCATAAGAACGTCGCATTCGCATCACTGTCGTATCGTGAGAACTTCAGAATGCAAAGAGACGCGCCCACAATAAAATCTTGCCTATCATCGGCAAGGTGAAAATGACTACAGCATTATCATTCCAGCAATTTAGGGCCAAACAACGAAACGTTCCTTTCCTTCGACCGCGTCCTCACCTTACGTGAGGCCTCCTTACAGCCAAGTACCGACGGAGGAAGCAAGCGTACTCTGAAAGCTCCCTTCACCCGTCCTCGCGGGAGGAATGGTTGCCGCGCTCCTGTGTTCGAGATTATCGAATATAAGCTTTGCTCACAAGCGTTTATTCTGTAAAAAAAAGTTGGGTCACCACATCACTTCCAAATTAAAGTGTTAATATAGAGACGCGTGTACGCTTTCTTCCAACTGCGATTACTAAATGTGAAAAGCCACCGTAGTCAAGCGCAAAACTTGGTGCGGTCTAGCAACACTGAAACGCCCGCCTCTTTAAACGCTGTCAGTCTAAACGCGCTTCACGAGTCAGACATGCCTGCGAAAACAACCTTCTCCCCGCAGAGGTGGGGTGGGAGGGTTGCCTCGGAAACAAGCATCACGTGGGCTAGCTCGTCACGTGGGCTAGCTGTGAGGTGAAGCGCTCGTTCAGGGCCAGGAGCGGACCTAAGGGCGCACGAAGGTAGCCCCAAAGCAACCTTAAGCTGAGGAAGCGCTAAGGAACCCTTCACCGAGGGCTCCTCAGTGAGGAAGCTTTCAGAGTGACATAAGGCGGCCTCACCAAAATGAAGGCTTCCTTACTGAGGAAAGGAACGTTTCGTTGTTTGGCCCTTAGTTTTCCAGCAACGTGATGCTTTAAGACAGCGCTTGACCGCAAAACATAGCTGTGCAGTGTCGACGATGACGAAATGCATTTCCTTTAAAAAGAAGAAGCATCGAGCGCGTCGATCCAGGCGACCGTGGCAGAAACGAGCGTCAAAACAATGAGAAGCACGACAAATCACGTACCCGGCCCAATACATCTGTCATGGCATATGAACGCACCGCATCACACGAAGTCTCGATCGTAATATGCTACAGAGAACACTTACTGTGTAAAGCCCTATTAAGAAAACATAACAGCGTGCCTCGATTCCAGTCGCCACGTGCGCGATCTCCAATGCGCATTTCTCCAAGCACGTCTGTGGCTGTCTACGGCGCGGCCAGCGCGGCATCGTCGGCAAGGGAGTGGGAGAAGAGCTCCGCGGCGCGGCGCGCGGCGTGACTACCGCAATTACATTTTTAAATGCGAATTGATTTCTTAGTCGGGCTATGTCAGGCGGCGTTGTCCGCGGCGGTGTCCGCGCGCCGGCAGGTGTTATCTCTTCGCTCTCACTCCCTCTCCCATAGCAACAGCTGCGGGCGCACGCGCTTATCCTCGCCCCTACCGGTGCATGTGGTGCGAGAGAGTGTAGGAGAGGGTAGGTGCAGTGCTTCGCCGCTCCTTCTCTCGCCGTTCGCTCTCTCTCCTCCCTGCGCCCCACTCTCCCGTCCGCTCGCGCCTCACTCTCGACCGTTCGCTGGCTGGGCGCCTCTCAAGGCGATGGCAGAAGTCGGTGAAGGCGAATTTACGCCATTAAAATTACTACGCCGTGTTTTCTCGGCGCAAGAAATGCATGCGCATTTCCTCACGATTCCCTTCGGGGAGGTGGGGCATTTTTTTCAAAGGGGCGCGCGCCGATTGGGACGGCCGGCGCGCGCCGATGATCCAGGTGGCCGTGCACACAAACAAGGCGGCGTGATGATTGAGCAGAAGCTTCCAGGTTTATTTTGTGCGGACGATATTGTCTTATTTGCAGACAGTCGAGATGACATACAGCGGATGGCGGATATATACGGAAGAGTAGGCGAAGCTCTTCGACTAGGATTTAGTGTAACAAAATGTGGATCGATGGTATTCAATGATCCCGATGATGAGACCAGAAGGGCAAACATGAAATAAGGAGGGAGCCATTTTATGGTAATTCAAGGGGAAGCACTTTACTGTTTGAAGCGAGATCGGATTGCCTTAGAACGCGTCGTTTTAAAGCGAGATTTAGTAAAGAAGAAGAACAATGCATATGCTGCTGGCAAGATAAGAAAACGACGGAGCATGTTCTCATTGCATGTGCAGATATACACCCAGGTGTACGCACGCACGAGCCTACGTGAAGCCTTGGGTTTTAGGGACGACAATGGAAAGCTGAACACGCGCGCGATAGAAATAAGTGAGAGACGGTTACAGTATTGGTGGCGGAAAACTAGAGAGGAGGAACAAAAATAAATAATGGAAAAAATAAGGCCATTCTGCCGTAAAGGGCAGAGAACTGGGCTATAAATTTGCGCTTTTTTCCTATAGTAAGGTATATTTATACGAAATAGACAATTAAGGCGTTAGGCCAACTAAAGAAATGCCCCACCTCCCCGAAGGGAATCGTGAGGAAATGCGAATGCATTTCTTGCGCCGAGAGTACACGGCGTAGTAATTTTAATGGCGTAAATTCGCCTTCACCGACTTCGGCCATCGCCTTGAGAGGCGCCCAGCCAGCGAACGGTCGAGAGTGAGGCGCGAGCGGACGGGAGAGTGGGGCGCAGGGAGGAGAGAGAGCGAACGGCGAGAGAAGGAGCGGCGAAGCACTGCACCTACCCTCTCCTACACTCTCTCGCACCACATGCTCCGGTTGCTAGGGGCGAGGATAAGCGCGTGCGCCCGCAGCTGTTGCTATGGGAGAGGGAGTGAGAGCGGAGAGATAACACCTGCCGGCGCGCGGACACCGCCGCGGACAACGCCGCCTGACATAGCCCGACTAAGAAATGCATTCGCATTTAAAAAAAACTTCCCCATCTCCCGCTAAAGGAAACCATGTGTGGATGCGAAGCAGCGGGAGGAACGTCGCCGCTCTCGTTTCACGGCAGGTCCGGGCGCTCATCGCGGCGCTGCACAGGAGAGAGAATGAGGTGTGCGCGCTCCGTCATTTTCATACCGCGGAACTACCGTGGCGCCCCCCAGCGGAGTATGCAGCTGTCGCACCACCTGTCGTGTGCGCCGCTCCGTAGAGCATTCCTAGAGGAGAGGACTGGCGGAGACCGTAGGAGAGAGAGGGGGAGGGGACGTGCATGCGCTGTGGGGGGTGTGGGACGCGGGAGCCGCTCCGTAGAGTACAGGATTGCAGAAGAGTGGTAAGTTGGGCCAGTTGGTAATGATCCATTATGTAACTGCGCAAAAACGGACGGTAACACAAAAGAAGAGAAGGCACAAACAGGCGCAGACTATCAACTGAAGTTTATTGCGGGAACAGGGCAATATATAAAGGACAGTAAAAAACAAGAGGGGGGCAAAAGGGAGGGAGAAAAGGCAAGAGGGTATCCATATCAACAAAAAATCAAGGCCACATCAACCATAGCACGTGCGTTGCATGACAAAGAGCTCAGTTATCTAGGTTTTGTATAACGCACGTGCTATGGTTGACGCGGCCTTGATTTTTTGTTGATATGGATAACCTCTTGCCTTTTCTCCCTCCCTTTTGCCCCCTCTTGTTTTTTACTGTCCTTTATATATTGCCCTGTTCCCGCAATAAACTTCAGTTGATAGTCTGCGCCTGCTTGTGCCTTCTCTTCTTTTGTGTTACTGTCCGTTTTTGCGCAGTTACATAATGAGTACAGGATTCCTAGAGGAGAGAGGGGGGAGAGGACGCGCATGCGCTGTGGGGATGTGGGACGCCGGAGCCGCTCCGTAGAGTAGAGGATTCCTAGAGGAGAGAGGGGGGAGAGGACGCGCATGCGCTGTGGGGATGTGGGACGCCGGAGCCGCTCCGGAGAGTAGATGATTCCTAGAGTAGAGAAAGGGGGTGAGCGTAGGAGAGGATAGGGGGAGGGTACGCGCATGCGCTGGGGGGGTGTGGGACGCGGGGGCCGCTCCGTAGAGTAGAAGATTCCTAGAGGAGAGAAAGGGGGGTGAGCGTAGGAGAGGAGAGAGAGAGGGGGGAGGGGACGTGCATGCGCTGTGGTGGTGTGGGACGCGGGAAGGAGGGACGAACTAAGCCCCCTCCAAACACATGCAAGCAAGATCAAGGAATGGGTTGAACCTGGGCGACAGACACCACCTGCCTAACCATTGCTAAGCAGCAGTGTTGTACACGTTCCTCTAAAACAGGAACGAAAGCTCGTTCCTCGTTCCTCCCAATTTCGGAACGAGGTCCCGTTACTAGTTCCTCAAATGTAAAAGGAACTCGTTACAGTTACATTTCCAAAATTGGAACGTGTCGTTACATTAACGTTACATTTCAGTTTTTCATAAATATAGTGTCGGATAATCCTGAGGCGAAATAAAGTGAGCAATTTAAAGCTGCCATCGAGCTACACATATCAAACGAATTTAACATTGCCGACAGCAGGTTATACATAGGTAAAGGAATCTAAATAAATGGTTCTAAATTTTTTCGAGACCACCGGTCTTACTATATCCATGTCACTGCAACTTTCGTGCTCGTCTATTTTAAGTCCAAAACATGTGGCACTTTTCCACGTCGGGCTTCAAAGGCACAGTCAGGATACTGCACTTCCCATGTTCACATGAATTTCTTGCACAGGAAATCGCATCGAAAGGGACAATACTCAGGCGTTTATTGAGTGCTCATTCAATATTTCAGTGTGAGCAGAAAAGAATGTTCAGGATACACACTTGCGCCTTAGTAAAGTCCTCGGTTCTCAGTCATCGAACATATTCCTGTATATTTCGTGTTATGTGTTTCTATCTTTTGCTTTCCGTCTTGCCTATCGTTCTTATATTTTTCTCTTTCTCTTCTTCATATATTTTTCGCTATCTCTCTCTCTCTCTATCTCTGTGTATGTTCGCTCGCCTTCTATATTTTTTTCCTTTTTCTCTGTCTCTCTATACTCGTTTTGCCCTCCTCCTCCCCATCACTTCTCCTTCCCACCCCATTGATATAGTGCACTATACAAGGATATGCTATACACTTCTAGCGTGCGCGCATGTTGCAGAACGACGCATAGCCAATAGTTTCCTCAACATCCTACTCAGATAAGAGATGTATATATTGTAACGAACAGACAAGAGACAACGCCCGTACGCTGGGCCATCTGTTCTTTTACAGCGAAAGCTGTTATGAGATCCCAACAAGGGTCGTTTCTGCGCCGTAGTTGTCCGCCGCCGCCGCCGCCGGTGTCCGTAACCAATATCGCACGAAATGAAAAAAAAATAAATAAAAAGACACCTATAACAAAACGGGAATCGAACCCGCTTCCTCTAAGTGGCAGCCCAGCACTCTACCACTGAGCTACCCCGCTGCTTGAAACTGCGGTGCAAACTGACCCTATGCAAGCTTCATGTCGGGTAAGGAATCGCGTTAATGTGTGTTGTAAAGCGTTTTAGCGCAGTAAAGTAAGAACCAGGCGTCACGCGATGCGAATTGCGTAACGAGTGGGTTGTTCAATGCTCCAACCCATTACAAAAGCCCGGGGCATAATTCTTCATCGTCGTCAGCCACAGCATCAACAAAGTGCACATAATGCGCTACAAATGTGTAGTAGGTACCGCGCTTTTTCGAAGAATGATGAATAATGACATAGTGGACGCTTCCCCACTACACAAAAATTATGATGATTTATGGCGTAGTGGGAACCATGCAAGTGGGCTTGTAGTAGTTGGCCCAAGAGTGTTTAAAAAAAGGTTCAGAAAGGCCGCTCCCCCAGCTTTCGCTGTGACTGTGCTGCGCGTTCCGCGCAGGCCTGGCGGTTTTTCTGCCCACTTCGTCGTCTTCCTCTACCGCTTTCTTCCCGAGCCTGCTCCGTGCCCGGGTGCCGCTCAGTCTTCGTTACACTCGGCCACGCTGCGAACATGGAGCCCAGACAAAAAATAACCCTTCTCTGGCGGTGGTTGTCTCCTCACAGGTGAAAGATTCTGAGGTCCTGGGCCTTGAAACACCACCGGTAGCAACGACGCCTCTGGCGGGCGGCACTGGCTACCTCGCGGAGGCCGTTCACAGCCACGCTGCGACTTGCTTCGGAATTCAGGCGATGATAGCTCTGGTGGACGCCACTGACTGTGTCGCGACGGTCGTCGCACGAGATTACGGCGTCGTTGTTCCCCGCTAAGGTGTAAACCATGCTTATGCATGTCGGCGTGCTGAGCAGACAAACACTTGCCCAACGAAGCGTGCCGGCGAGTTCGGACAGGTTGCAAGACCTGTCCTTCATGTTTTGACATCGCCGCCTCTGCGCTGCCGTGGCCAGACTCTCCAGTTCCATGGCCGCAAGAAAGAAAGATGCTCTTTGGCGGTACCGTAAGGCGTCCATACGAATGAACGCCACCATGACTGAACCCCACGCTGCAGACGCCAGGGTTGTACAAAGGCATCGCCTCACTGCTTCGTGCGAGTTGGTCGCTGTCTGACCTATCAGCGTCAGGTCCTCCGTAGACGCAGGCTGCCTCCTGGAGTACCGCACGTAACTCGGGTGGCACTCGTGGGAACTACCCGTCATCGTCAGTAGAAGCGCACGCCAGGCTGGTAGATTCCGACAAAACAGGCAGATCTTGAATAAATGTGTTCTCGACAGCCATTGATTTCTTGAGCGCAGTACGAGCACACTCGGGCAACGACTACCGTGAATTCGGCAGATGTGCCTCCTGCAGGTAAATGAAGATGCTCTCGCTACTGGACGTCTGCGGTTGCGGCGTTTCGACTTTGGAATTGGGGGGCCGAGAAAATGTTCGGAGTCAAACAGCGGAGCTTTACTCCACCACCATCTATGATGAGCTGAACCTCACCGAGCAAGAGATAGTCGGCACCCAAAACCATGTCAGCGTGCAAGTCCTTCGAAGACAGGAACGGCGGCAAGGAACTTGCTCCCGGCTTCGGTCTGTAGCTGAAAATCCAGTGCACCAACAGGCAACGCACTCCCGTCGAGGACGCTGAGGGGTGCCTCGGACCAAGGTTGGAGGGTGACCTGGGGCATGCCGTCGATGCAGCGCAGTACCTGGAGCTCCGGTTTGCACCACAACCGTAAGCTCACCGATTCCATCGACGCGGACCTGCACCGTCGGAAGCTGAGGCGTGCGGTATTCGGTGGCTCGATGAAGTGCAAGTGTTGGTGCCACATCATCGATTTGGTCACCGAAACTCGGCGGGAGGTCCTCCACCGGGACTGGCTGCGAGAACAAGCCAAGTCCGGTGTTTGTGCGAGGGCAGGATGTCAAACTTCCTGTCGATGAGCTGCAGTGTTTAGCTGCAGCCTAGAGGTGGTGCCCCTCCTGAGCTCTGTCCTCGGTATGCGTCTGGTTGAACACGCAGTTTTCACGGCAAATCCGGCCGAAAACAGCGATGAGCCGTGCACTGCATTGTTTCCAGGACTGTAGCTTGGTGCCTTCATATTTATGCCATGCCTCGGCAGCACCACGAAGGCGGTCTACGGCCACCAGCCATTTTTGATTGCCGTGCCAGGCATGGCGAGAGCCGAAAGAATTAATCTCCTCAATCCACAGGGCAGCGTCGTCTTGGAAGCCTCGGAACTCCGTCACTGCCCGAACAGCCGATGATGACGCGGCAGGCGAGAACACGGAGTCGAACGGCGCGAGGACGTCGAGCTCCTTCGACAGTTGTCTGAGGGCATGCATGAACTCTACGACGCCATCGGGTGAGGCTCCCAAAGAAGTAGGGGCAGAATTTGCTGAGGATACAGCAGCCCCGGTGCCCACTGCGGCGGAATCCATGCACAAGGACGCGTGGACGGCGTCTGTTGGAGGCTCAGATGATGCGAGGGTCATCTTGACGGGACCCTTGCCATTGGGAAGTCGAGCCGCCGAGGAGCCCTGGACGCCGTCCCCTGGACGGCATTCGCAGCGCTGGGAGGTTAAGAAGTGCCGAGGAGGCATACACGCCGTCCCCGAACTGTGCCTGGTGCGGTGGTTGGTAGACGGGTTCCATGGCCGAGGAGGCGTGGACGGCTTTCCTTGAATGGCTGGTCCCCGGAAAAACGAAGACGCACAGGCTCATGTGTTGTCGGCCTTAAGGCTTGGTTTTCGACGACTGCGCCATTGTAACGAACAGACAAGAGACAACGCCCGTACGCTGGGCCGTCTGTTCTTTTTCTGCCCACTTCGTCGTCTTCCTCTACCGCTTTCTTCCCGAGCCTGCTCCATGCCCTGGTGCCGCTCAGTCTTCGTTACAATATATACGAGCAAATGGAAAGTCAGCCAGAATGTTATATTGCATTGGTGACGTGTTTATCCTTACCACCGTTCTAGTGTATAATGGGAAATCGCAGTTATTTGATGTATTCGCTCTAGAGATGAATGCGAATTCTTCAGCACTGTGCGTTCGTCGTTGGGTCGCGATACGAGCAAAGTGAACGTATTAGTTCTCTGTCTGTATTGAATTCCTTCAAAGTGTCATGCCTATGTTGAATAAATACCATGAAAGAAAAAAAAGCAAAACTAGATAGCCGAGTGGTTACGACGCTCGACTTCAGATCGCGGATAGGTGGTGTCGAATCTCGCCTCGCCGAAAACATTTTGTAGCCAAGAATTTATCTCTTTCTCTATATCCCTTCCTTTCGCTCTCTCCTCGTTCTCTCGCCCCATCAGAGTTATTGCATCATGCGCCGGACAAATCGGCGCTCATGTTCTGGGAGAGAAGCAGAAGAAGATGGCGATGACGAAGAGTGCGCGTGCCGGTTCATTATGATGATAATTTTCTTTGTAGGACAGATGGAAACCTCGAGCGTAACATCTGTGCTGTAAATAATCAATTGTTCCTCCCGCACGTGGTTAGTCTCGGTGCCTTTCGCTTCCCTGCGCCCCCCGGTGGGCGCCTTGAAGTAAAAATCAGAATGTATCATAGTCACGTGATAGGCGAGCGCTACATTTTCGCGCCTCGCGCAGTCGCCCATCCGCCTTGTTCTGCATGATGTACTGCGTGCGTGCGCCTGTTGAATACCGTGGAACGTTTACAGAAGGAAACGTCAGCAAAGTAAGAAATTGAGCTAGTTGGTTGTGCATGTTGGGGGGGGGGGGGGATTGCGCTACATTTAACTGGGACTTAACAAAGCTAGAGGACGGACGAACGAAATGGACACGACAAGCGCAATGTTGCGCTTGTCGCAATGTTGCGCTCGGCCTGTTGGGGCAGGAGGGTCGGCCTGTTGAGAGAGGATATGGAGGAGAGTGTCGCTACTTTCTATATTCCGGAGCTTTAGCCCTACCCATTATGCAGCGTCGCATAATGACCACTCCCTGAACGAAAGCGGACCGACGGCTCCCTTTGAGGAGCGAGCGTTTGCACTGGCATTGTAAATAGAGGAAGCGTTGATCGTACCCTCCCAACCCTTCTCTTTATCAGTAGACGCCTCGCCTACGGCTGAGTGAGCCGACCACGCTTGCCACGCGTGTTTTGGATCTGCCGCGAAATACCACCGACAACAATGAATACATTCACTGCTATAGTTGACCGAGTAAGTATACTTGTACGCTTCAGTTGCATAATTTCCTCAATCGATTTCTGATTGCGTTGTTATATTGTTTTCAAGGAGCATCGGGATAAACTTGTACACGTGGACCAGCCGGCATCGAAATGGTGCACTGCTGCGTGCCCTGTTGCTGCTCGCGCCCTGGGAAAGCCCAGGAGTTTCGTTTCACCAATTTCCAAGTGACGGGAGAGTCGTGCGCCAAATGGCAAAATAACATAGCAAGGAAGGATTTGACTATGAACGATAAGTCGCCGTCTACGGTCGTGTGTAGGGTGTGTAGGTAGAGCAGCGCAGTGGATTTTATCGCGAATCAACAATTGGACGACTCTGGCCGCGCCCATAAGATCGGCTGGTAAAAGAAAATTTCCCTGGGCTAGTCTACGAAGTTCCCTGCACTGATTGCCACGTCACTTACATCGGCGAGACAAAAAATTTCCGAAAACGATACGGCAACAGCGAAACGACGTACGTAGCTTCAATAAAGCGCGACACACTCTCGCAGAACACAGCGAGAAGATGGATCATCGCATCAAGTTCGACGCCGCCCGGGTCATCGAAATGGAATGGAGCCGCACCAAAAGGCAATACTTGGAACCTTGGCATATCAAACACCTGGAAATATTAACCGGTCAACTGGGACCCTGCTCAGCGTGTACGTACGCGGTCTCTGGAACCAATAGAGAAAACAACGCAGTAACTAGAACAACGGTGGAGAGGGAGACAACCATAAAAAAGAAAAAAGAAAGTGCTAGCTCCAGAGCCGACCGGACAGTCACCCCTTGAAGAAGAGACCGCATGGGTCTCGAAACGTAGGACCAGTTTTTCAATATCAAAACTTAAGACTAAACATGGCTGGAGAGTCTGTTCACTCGTATAATTTTACCTAGCCAGAGATCTATGTCAAATATATTTACCTTTAAATGCCTATTCTGTGCTTTTTATTTTTTTACATTCGTACCGAAGTTTGCTAACATGAATGAAGTTCAGCAGATATTATTCATTAAAAAGTATTCGGAACAATCAATTCGCATATTTTATCTTTATGTTCCTCGCGTTAAAATGTTTATTTCAGATGTTTATTATTCGGCGCTTCCCGAAGATAATGTTACGCTGTTCGACCCTATCAGGCAGGAAATGCAGAAGGGGGAAGGAATCGCCTATTTTAAGGATGGCCATGTAAATTATCACGGAGAGATATCTCCTGTAAGCACAGCAGAGCTAGAGGAGCAGCAATTCCGCGGGCGCCGCTCCTCCACACCGGCCGCGCGGCAGATCAACTAGCTCAACTGGCGAGGGTGGCAAGGGTTG
Organism: Rhipicephalus appendiculatus; assembly: GCA_030522465.1. Classification (NCBI taxonomy): domain Eukaryota; kingdom Metazoa; phylum Arthropoda; class Arachnida; order Ixodida; family Ixodidae; genus Rhipicephalus; species Rhipicephalus appendiculatus. The sequence continues at coordinate 612,352 of JALIZH010018672.1, read as the reverse complement.
GGCAGCAGCGCCACGAACTAGCGGCGGTGAAAGGTGGGAACTAGACACGAAGCGCAGGCAGTAAGAGAGTGCGCGCGTGCTGCTCCTATACACCAGAACACAGCGAGTTCAGTGTGTGCCGCCATAATTAGGCAGCACGTCGCACCATCTGTCGCATGCACGGCGAAGCAACACCTTGAACTGCCAGGCTAGCAGACGCTCCGCAGTTCAGAAAGAAACTTCCCAACACGAGTACGGCTGTAAGCATGTTTCGCGCTTTTCCTCGCCTGGAAATGTATGCTGTTTTCTTGTGAAACCTCGAGAAGACCTTCCTCGATAGTCCGGAATGTCTACAGCACGTGCATTGCAGCCTGCGGAAGCAACTTTATCAGATACGTACTATCGCGATGCAAAGAAACGTGAACAGCGGAAAGCGTGGCTTTCGACTCGGTCGAACTGCGACATGCCTTGACTGTCGCTAGACAAAACTTCTGCGTTCAGCCGGTGTCACCGTATACAGTGCTAGAATCCCGCTCCGGCTTGCGCTCATGCAGCGCGTACGTTTTGTTTTTCGGGACAAATACGAGCCGTCTGAAAAAACTAGACGCAAATCTGCAAATGTCTCGGAGATATCAGTAGTACGAAGACGAAGCTTTCATTTGAGCCCACAATCATGTTTCTGTGAAAGGAAACACGTTGCGAAATGAAGTTTTCTACAACACACTCGCGTCTTCGACTCCAGTCTTTGACCATGGTATCTTGATAATACCTATTTTATCGCTCAGCAACCGGCGTTCGTTGTGGTTGAGATGGTTGAGCCTGAGCAGGCAGCTTGCGCGTGGTCTGAGCGGCCCGGGTTCGAATGGCATAAAAAACATTGTTCGTCTTTTTTTTTCTTTTTTTTACAGAATTGTTGTCAGTGGTTTCGGTGCTCGGCTGCCGACCCGAAAGACACTGGTTTGATCATGGCCGCGGCTCTAGCATTTTCGAAGGAGGCGAAAATCCTCGAGTACCCAGATTTAGATGCGTGTACGTAGGTGTAAATTCACGTCATGGAACCCCAGGTGGTCGAAATTTCCGGCACCCTCCTCTGCCGAGACAGGGAATGGGAGACGCCCGCTACGCGCCAAGCGCGTGCTGTAGGACATAGCTTTTCCAGTCCAGTCCTCCTCTACGGTGCGCCTCATAAACACATCGCAGTTCTGGCACATAAAGCTCCAGCAATTATTATTACTAGTTCGTCATTGCTGAAGATTTAGTTGCTTGTTTTTTTTTTTTTATAAAGCGTTGCACCCAGAATCTTTGCTGCAGTTCTGGTTTCGCTTCTAGAAATAAAGCAAGTAAACTTCTCACGTTTTATTATTTCTTATAGCGCAACTCATTATTTAAACAACAGAGGAAGGGGAACCAGAGGTCTATTTTAGTTAACCGCAGCCTCAATAAGGCAACACATATTGAATCCAAGGAAAGCATCAGAAAAGCTATTCATAGTATAATGAAGCGTTTTAAATAAGCACTATACCCTTACAAAAATGGCTGGTAACATTGAGTAGACCACCATCTATAAACATTGGTGACCATCTATCAACATTTGCGCTCTAGTAAGAATTGTTAACTGACCGTCTAAAGGCCTCCTCCTTACTATTTTATAAAGACTATATTATGTAGACCGTCTAAAGGCCTCCTTCGAACTATTGTATAAAGACTATATTATTTAGACCGTCTAAAGGCGTCCTTCTATCTATTGTATAAAGACTATATTATGTAGACCGTCTAAAGGCCTGCTACTTATTGACGTGTGAAGACTATTTTGAATACATGCCCTGGAGGCCTCATTTATAAGTACTATTTTAAATGTACCTTGAAAATATGACTTAGTTTTGGCTAAATATAACTTCTCCCCACTCCACTTCCCCTGCCGAAAAATAAGTATGCCATGCTATTTACACACACACAAACACACACACACGCACACACACACACACACACACACACACACACACACACACACACACACACACACAGACATCAAAGCTACAATATCATATATACGTGCATTGGTACGTGCTGCTGCTTTATATGGGAAAGGCTCCGGCACCGAAGCTTCAGCATGAACTGGTGTGCTAAGACAAAAAAAAAGTCACAGTTTCGCCGAAAGGCGAAGCAATGAATGCGATAGCAACACATTGGCATTTCAAGCGAAGAACGGCAAGCAGATCGAAACTTGGAGCGCACTGCTCAAGCGCGAAGGACGTACAAAACATACGCACAAGTATACACGGGACGAGCGCGAACTAACAGGTGTCACAGTTGTTAGTTCTCTGTGTTGGAACAGCGCGCTTCTTTCAAAAACGGGGCCTCTGCAGCGAGCGAAGTGACCTTTGTGCGCTCTGTAACCTAAACGCGATCTCCCCGGCGAGAGCACACGGCGTCAAACTGCCCCCCATCCCCCCCACCCCAAGATAAGCGCGCAGGCGCCCACCCTGGCAAAGGCGACTACGCCCGTGCAAGTCGGGGTGTTGGGGAGCCAACGCGTCGCAACGAGTGGAGCGCCGAGCGCGCACTTTACGCCATCTCGCTGGTTTGCTGGTAAGGCAGAGAGCACGCTGATATTCTCCCCCAAGATCTCCGTACCGCCAGGGGCGAATGGTGTATATAAATAGCGCGCCGTTAGTATGCAGTAACATGTGCGCTCTTGTGGCATAGCGGTTAGCGTCGCGCGCGGCGGAGCGAGCGGTCGCCCGTTCGATTCCGCGCGTCGGAAAGTACTTTTCTTAATTATTTTTCTTCGTGGCTTTTATATATATATATATATATATATATATATATATATATATATATATATATTGTACTGAATGTGAATGCCAGACGCTCCGCTCGTACGGGAGACGACGACGACCATCGGTGGCTGTGGTTGTCGCTCGCGCACGCGCTTGCCGGTAGCTAGACCTGCCTGATAAAGAGCCTTTCACGAAGCTACGTCTGACCCTTTCTCGACGTACAACACCCCCATTTTAAGTGGTGGAGGTGCGGGGTACCCGACAACCTGGAACTTCGCAATCGTACGCTACCATCGTCTTTCACCATGACTGATCCTGGCCCTTCGCAAGCTGCCGCAGCAACGACAGTCTTCTGTACTGGCGCGCCTCGGCAACGCGACCCACCCATATTTCGTGGCAACGACGAGCACGACGTCGAGGATTGGATCGCCGACTATGAAATAGTAAGCGCTTCCAACAAATGGGACGAGTGCGACAAGCTCACGAACGTGCGCTTTTACCTCCCTGATGTGGCCAGCCTCTGGTTTAAAAACCATGAAGGTGAAATCAGCAACTGGTCGACCTTTAAGACGACCATCGCCGCGGTCTTCGGACGTCCCGCCGTGCGCAGACTTCGCGCGGAACAACGTCTACGTAGTCGAGTCCAGCGCAGGGACGAGACCTTTACAAGTTACATCGAAGATGTCTTGTCTCTCTGCAAGCGCGTCGACCCATCTCTCCCCGAACTCGACAAAATCAAGCACATCATGAAAGGAGTCGACGACGATACGTTCCAGATGCTCGTCGCTAGGAATCCTCAGACTGTCGCCAACGTGGTCCAACTCTGTCAGTCGTATGACGAGTTGCGAAAGCAGCGTGTCTCAACGCGCCGTGCAGCCGAAGATACGGCTGAGGTTTCCGCCCTTGTCAACGACGTCGCTGCTGATTCCACCGTTTTACTGCCACAGATCAAGCAGTTCATTCGCGAGGAAGTTGCGCGTCAACTTTCTCTCGTCGCCCAAACAACCGAGCCAGTCACATCATTGGACCCACGTCTACGCCAGGTCATTGAGACCCAAGTCGCGCAGGCACTACCGCCATCGCCGCCTGTCACTACACCGCTGACGTACGCTGCCGTAACCCCTTCGTGTCCCCTCACTCTCTTGCTGGGGGAAAGGGGTACCATCAACATGGGTCCAATCATACGCATTGCATTGTCGCTAAGTCCGCCCTCAAAATATTTACGACGCCCCTTTTTTAATTAGAGGAGCGTTCTCCATTAATCAAAAGAGACAACCCGTTTCCGGTGACAGCGTAGGCCGCTCGTGCACGTGCAGCTCCTTGCGGGGGAACGTATCTTGCCTCCATACTTATGCCGAGCGTTTTGCAGTCAAAACTTCGGGGCACACTGCGACTTTCCATGCATATACCTGCCGTCGCCGCGGTACTGAACAAACCCCGCTCGGCAGCAACACTCCCTTCTGCTGTTCTTCGCTGCTCTAAGAAACAACTCTTTTCACGTCCAAGCCGGCGCGCTGGTCAGCGGGGTGGGTGCGGCGCGCGTTAATCGGCGTGACGAGGGGTCGGAAAAGTGGCATTCCGTGACATCAGTCAAAGGCGCTATAATTGTGGGGAAGCTGCGAACGAAACGTCTAAAATAAAATCGTAGTCATAGAAAGCTGCGAAGGTATTTCATTGTCAGTTTAGGAAACGCAGCAACAGCACGAAGTGTCGTGGGATCCGGAGCGACGCCATCTCGGAAAAAGACGGCCCAGAATACGCAGCCTTCGTACGCCAAAGCAACACTTCTTTAAGTTTATCTGAAGGCCATTAGAGCTGAGGTTAGTGACGACAGCTTGGACCTGTTGTAGATGGGTCGCAAAGCCGTCCTGAAAAGATCAGAGTACCATCCAGGTAGTAGAGATTCGTCTGCCACGCGAAGGATGCCGATCATGCGTTCAAATGTTGCTAGCGCGTTGCACAGCCCGAATCGCGTCACAATAAATTCGTATAAGCCATCGGATCTAACGAAGGCTGGTTTGCGGTGGACAAGTTCAACCATCGGGACTGCCAGTAGCCGGAGCGAAGGTCCAACGATTAGAGAAACAAAAACTATGCTCCTTGCCGGCAGTAGCGGCTTCATCTATTAGTGGCTAGGGATAGATGTCCTTACGTGTGATCTTGTTCAGCAAGCCGTATTCTACGCAAAAACTAGGTAATTGAGCCGTCCTTTTCTTTCTTTTATTGCGATAGCAATTATATGGACACTCTCGGCTGATTTTCGCCGTCGCCGTCTGTCGACGCCGTCATGTCCCGGATATGTATGTGTATATATAAAAAGGCATAAAGAAAAATAAATTAGTAGAAAAAAATTCCAAACCACCTGACTGGGGATTCGAACCAGCGACCCCTCGCCAACACAGCCACACGCCATGCTCGTGCCAGCGATATAATGGCGAGCTATTCATATGCACCATTTCTCGCTTGCGGAACGCAGATCTCGGAACAGCTTGAGCGTGTTTTCTATCACGCAACGCTTTTACAGTTTCTTTCAAATTGAAAACTGCCCTTGAGATGCGCAAGGAAAAGTGGCTCCCTTCTGTACCACTCATGATGTAGAAGGAAAAAAAAAAGAACACTAGGCACACTTGGTGTCAGACGCCACCGCGTGGCAGGAGACGCAGAGGGGTCATTTCACGTGCCGCAGTTTAAAAGAAAAAGATGAATCAAACAGCGTCGAAAAGTCATCTAATCATATAATCAATCCTTGGCCAATCCCCCCTGAGTGGGTATGAGCCATGTCAGAGGCAACAACAACAACAGCGTCGGCTTCTGCATTGTGGGAACTCGCAGCGCGTTGCTCAAATACAAACACGTAACAACTGCGACAGTTGTTAGTTCACGCTTTTCCTGTGTATATCTATGCGTCCTTTTCGAGCTTCGTTCTTTGTGCTGCGGCGGCGCGTTGCAAGTATCGAGCTGCTTGTCGTTCTTCGTGTGACAAACTAATTTCTTGCTATCGCATTCATTGATTCGCCCTAGTGGCGAAACTGTATCGATCGGTGAGGCCCATCGGCTGTTCGAGGTCTGCATGACGCCGTGTTGAGCCATGTCACTTGTGCGATGTTGCGACGCACTGTGGCTGGCACACGATATGCGCACTCAGGCTAAGGAGCGTGGAGATCGGTGTCGAAGAAATACATCATGCTCGACTTAATTTTGGGCTTTAATGCATGAAACGAAGTTTTGTTAAGAATATAATTCTAATGGCAATACCTTTCTCTGTAATGTTCGGGAATTAATATCTCGAAACAGGTGACATCATAGGAATTCGTTCCAGGTCGCCTTGCGAACTGCACGGCTAAACTTTGCGGATTGAAATGTGGGCGATAATTCAATTTGTTAAGATCAAAATTAGTAAATTTTCGTTAGTTAGTGGACTATGCTTGTCAATTTATTGTGTAGTAATTTCCGCCTCTTCTCGTAGACCAGCTGACGAGCTTGAATTGTACAATATCCAACAGCCAACCTGTAAATATTTTTGAAAGCGTTCCCTGAAACATCGGTATTCTTCTTATTGTACACCAGTACCCCACTCCCTTCTTGTGATAACCCATTGAACGATGCGGCCGAAGCTCTCAAGTGCGCATGTGCGCAATCTTATCCCACTTCCCTCTCCCCTTTGCTTTCCTATATATTCACGAGTGTGAATAAAACCACTGGCTTTTTGTTGGCATCATCCGACTGTCTCGTTTACTGCTGGAGCGGCGTTGCCGCCTCCCACTTAACACTTCTAGAATGCCTGAACGCTTGACTAAAACCTAAGCACGTTTACATTCACTGAAAACGCTAAGGCGAAAACCTGATTGGCCTCCTGACACACTTTTTGTCGCTGTAAAGATACGTTTATATACCTATGTGTATACCTATGCGTCCTTTTCGAGCGTCCTTCTTTGTGCTGCGGTGGCGCGTTGCAAGTATCGAGCTGCTTGTTGTTCTTCGTGTGACAAACTAAATTCTTGCTATCGCATTCATTGCTTCGCCCTAGTGGCGAAACTTTGACTTTTCTGACCCACCGCTCTGCTTTCCTTGTCTAATTCAGTAATTATGATTTGCAATAGTTTCCCCGAGTTACTCAACATGACAATGTCATAAGTGAATCGCACGTTACTAAGCTACTCTCCATTAAGTGCTATCGCATTCTGTTCGCAGTCCAACGCCCTGAAAACCTTCGACATAGCATTGGACAGATGGTAGCTCCCTGCCTTAATCTTTATTAGAATTTTATTCCGTTTTTTTTTTCTTTTTTTTTTTCACGGGGGGACTATGGTGGCTGTGGAGACACTGTAGATATGCCACCGCGCCGTATAGCGACTATGGAGGTCGGCTGGCGATCTCAAAAGCGCAGGTTCGATCCCGGCCACGGTGGTGGCATTTCGATGGAGGCGAAACGGCAGAGGGCCGCGCGTACTGTGCGATGTCAGCGCACCTTAAAGAACACCACATGATCAAAATTTCCGGAGTTATCCTCTACGGCGGGCCTCATAATCATAGTGTGGTCTTGGCACGTAAAACCCCAGATATTATTATTATTATTATTATTATTATTAATTCTCGTTTCCTAAATAAATCATATATCAGAGGGCGTTCGAATGATGATATTTAGGTGGCGATTTGGGAGCCGGTTACCGGCAAATCTGTAGCGGTAGCACACGTTCGTGATCATGTGTGCTATGCGCCGATTTTTGCGTACCGCGAGCCAACACTTTCTTGTACGATTCCTTTTACTTTAATAGTCATAGTAATTGCTGGGGTTTAACGTCCCAAAATGACCAGACGATTATCAGAGACGCCGTAGTGGAGGGCTCCGACAATTTTGACCACCGGGGGGCTCTTTAACGTGCACCTAAATCTAAGCACGCGGGCCTGAAGCATTTTTGCCTCCATCGAAAATGCGGCCGCCGCGGCCGTACATTGTAGTTTGAACCATATGTTTGGTAACCCCATGTTAGTTCGCGGAAGCGAATCTTGGACGCGGCGGCTGCATTTCGATGGACGCAATATTCAAGAAGCCCATGTGCTCAGATTTAGGTGCACGTTAAAGAACCCCACGTGGTCTAAGTATCGGGGGTCCTCCACTACGGCATCTCTCACATTCATATCGCGTTCTTTGGACGCAAAACCCCAACAATTATTATACAAAATATAACCGCTTTCTGTGCAGCCAGAGAAGCCTAAGCAGTAGAAAAGAGGTCGGAAAACACGGAGACGAAAAGTAAGCAGACGCTACAAGCTAAGTAACCTAGAGCTCAACATTGCGAAATGCTATCATTCGACTGTTAAGTCATTATATGTACGCGAACTGCTTCAAGATCTGCCATCGGCCGAGCCTTTCGACACGGTAAAAAATTTGCGCAGCTTGCGCTGAGTCGCGCAAGGCTGGGCCAGAGCAGAGCTCGTCGGCACTCGGCTGGTCCTAGCTTGACTAGGCACACGTTCATTCACGCGACCATGCACGAAGTGTTCACGCGATCACATTGCGATTCACGAGTATTGGCTAGGTATCGATCGGGTTCTATTCAGAATCGCTTGGCAATCACAGCACCAAGTACATTACTTACCTTAATTAGCTTAATTGGCCTAACTGTCATATTCGAGGCTTAGTCTCGATTAGCTTGCATCCCATGTCAAGCTAAGCTTAATTAGTAATTAGCCAAGTTACCATTAGTTAGGCTCAGTATTAATTAGTTTAGACTAAGCTCGGCACATCTTACATACTTCGGCATGACTATAGGCACACAAGAATCTCAGCTCGGCTTAATTAGAGCTTTTTGAGGTGTGATTTCATTAGCTTAGTTATGCGCAGTTAATTAGGTTTTACAATGCTCAACATGGCTTAATAAGGCTTGCCTATGGTTACATTGGTTTAACTAGGCACAGCTGCTCTTAATTTTGCTTGACGTGGCCGCACCGGCATGATCAGGGTTTCTTGTCTACATCGCGAACCGGACATACGGCGGGCATAACATACCTGCCGTAGAAAAAGAAAAAAAAAGATGCAAAGGAAATAAATGAATACGTTTGGCCGCCCTTTCAAAATTTCCGGTGATGCCGCGCATCGTTTTCTTTTTCTGATGCGTAAAACGAGTCGTTGCCATAGAATCGGAGAATGACTAACCACTTTAACGTTGCACCTCACCGGTCTTATCTTTGTCGCCGTTAGCGACGAACGCGGCAGGCCAAGCGAAGTCGTGAAGCTGTGTGTTCTGAACTTTTTTCTTTTGTTTCTTTCCTTTTCTTTCTTGCCGTGACGCAACTCTTGACTTCGCTCGAGATTAAAAAAGATGAAAGTCATGCGGCACGTGGTGGAAGACACGCGAACTAAACGCCGATGTTCGTGAAAGCTGGATGTCAGAACATATTTCGTTGGTTATAAGCAGTTCTCAACCACAGTTTTTATTCTTTGCCCATTGTTGGCACAACCTCCTGTATAACCATATTCCTGCATAATCCATTTGACTACAAGATCGCTCTCGCTATCCAAAATATGCCAAAACATTCCCACCAGAACTTCAAGCGTGCGGCCTATGTCCAGGATTGACTTGATTCCGGACGACACCACTGTGACAGGACTGCGACCAAGTTCCATGACGTCCGGACTTATGTCCAAACCTGGGTGTTGTGAAAAAAAGTTACCTATTGCGAGAAAGGTACGAGCTCACTTAGCAATGGAAGTTCTTGCAGTAGTATTTTTCATTCGGAAGCATGCTCGCCTATTTGAATAAAAAGTTGCTCTCAAGATAATGAGCCCGAAAAAGAAAACGCTCAAATACTGCACATTTAACACGTGATAGTCTACCGTAATCTGAGGCGAAAGTATACCTTGTCGGAAAGACGCCGTGCACATCTTTACGAGAAGGTTCAACATTTAGTTGTGATCCGCACCGACTCTTTCAAGATTAAAGATACAACACAACAAGCATATTACAGCAGAGCTACTACGCTCGATGTTTGTGGTGCGTCTTATATAGAGCATTACCATAGTCATTATCATGAACCGGCACGCGCTCGAACACCACCCGAGCACTCGGTACAGCAAGAGAAGATGCGGCCCTAGTTTAATCCCAATTGTTCGTTTAGGTCTCCCTCAATTATCAGTTACGTTGAGACAGAAACCGCCCATGTTAATGTTTAGTGGACCACCAACTCTGCTGCTACCCAGTCTTGCGCCACTTAGTGCTATTTCTTTTTCAGAAAATCTGTATAACAGAAGATTTATCGCAGAAGCGTGCATTTTATGTAGCATTTACTATGCGCAATGGTAGCCTGAAATCGTGCAGTTAGCTATAGTCGACTGGTAAAAAGCTGGTTTCTGATGTTTTTACTAATGCACAATACTGCTTGTGACCAGAAAATGCGCTAGAAAAGAAACGTTGCTGCGAGACTACTTACTGAACTCTCCGCCCCTGTGCACTCCGCCGATGCCTCCGGTAGCGAACAGTTGTATGCCAGCCCGGTTGCATGCGACCATGGTTGCCGACACAGTGGTCCCCCCCGGAGAGGCCCTGCAAGTGCGCAATAAGCAACAAACCACAGTGGCTGCATTTTATTTCTCAAGTTTGTAATGAGTAGTGCTTCGACCAATGTAAATGAAAAAAAAATCACAGCATATCCACGGGGTGAATGATGGTGAGGTGGGCGAAGCTTGAGAAGGTTATGGTTGATGCCGTTAACCCTCCGAGAAGTTCGCCCGATAAAATCATCATGCAAACACGTGAGGTACGGTGAAGAAAACTTTTATTGAGATTTCAAGTTACCTTTATATATTACGCACTTGTGGTCGGAGAAGTGCACAGCTAGCGGCGCCAACGTGCACTCCGAGCAGCGAGAGCAGCGGACTCCGAAAGGCGAGCCCGAGAAGCGGCGGCCCTCCGCGCCCGCTGCTTCGCTTCGTCCATGCCCCACCAACGATTCGACACGTACGGCGACGATCCAGGAGACTGAGAGAGGCACTCGATCGCCGTGCACTCAGGCAAAGCGCGCGCAGCAGCCAATCGGAGAGTAGCGGCAATTCGGAGAGTAGCGGCAGAGTAACGTCCATCTAGGAAATGAGACGAGGAATGGTCATCTCTTATCATGGCCACCGAGATGGCAGGCGATACTGGGGGTTACGCGTTACGCCTGACAAGGTTAGACTAAGAGGAGCTTCGCCCCTAAAACTAGCAGTTGTTCCGTGTAGGAATACAACCGATGAGTGAAGCTCCTTAGAAATGGGACGCACGCGGCGTTCGGCGCGCGCGGCGTTTCATTGTCCAGGCAACGGACCAACCACTGGGCGGACGACAGGGTGAAGCTAGTGGTGAAGCGATGGTTTCGCGCGTTTGCCGGTTTGAGAGGAGAGGGTAGAGTCGAAGAAAGAGGGAGAGGAAGACTATACTCTGTTTCAGAAGTTCCCTTCAGCACTGTGGAGGCTACAGGGCCCCTTAGCCAATAGGAAGGGCGATTAGCCCCTCCACATGTATTCATCCGCGCCGCGTCGTCTGCTAGCATCCCCCCTGGCGTCTGCGCGCACACGTTCAGCGAGCAGACGGCAGCGCCGAAAAAAATAGAACATGGCTGCACTCATCGAGGCTGCTGCTCTCCGCCTCGAGTTTATCACGTCGTCGTCGTGCGCTCTGTGGCCCGTAAGTTTCCAAACAGAGGCTTGCATTTGCTTTAGATTTATGTCTTGGAGCTTCGGCAGCAATATATTCGTGACTACATTGCGCTATTTCCATGAACCGCTATCAAATTCTCGTCGCGTTAGGCTTATCAGGCGTGGTTAAACCAATAGCTTATCTCGCCAATATCGACACAGCGTACCTGATGAGTTGTCCTGATCGTGAGATGACGCAAAGCGATAGCTCATTATACCATTCATTTGTTGCTGTGAGCGCTTTGGGCGAGCGTCAAGGGCAAGTTCGGATCGAAGCGGGTGGTCGCGTCTGCATGGGCGCTGCCATGTTGATTTTTAACCACAGTTACCGACGGTTACCGATACAACAATTAGAGAAATGCGACGTCAATGCGATGAAGAATAAACAAATTCCTTATTGATGTGCAGAATCAGATGCTAAACAAGGGCAAATGTCTCAACCTTGCCAATTGCAAGGCAATTATATCTGGATCTATGTTTTCCTGCGCAAGCGTGTGGCTTGTTTACACCCCGTAGCTTTGGCAGTGCTCAGCGGTAGGGGTGAAACAGAGTATAATGTTCCTCCGCTTCGCATGCGTTCGTATTCTTGCGCTTTGCGCATCTTGCAGACGCCATCCGCGTTCCGGCCCTCATAAAGCTCATTTATCCTCCCGTGTGAGGGGGAGACGCCACAGCCTGCACCATGCCAGGGAGCTTCAACGGCGACGGCGGGGTGCCGGCCTAAGGAGCTTGGCTCCTAAAAAGAAATGCACCAGCCAAAAAACTTGGAGGACGCCTAGGCTTCGCTTTCAAAAGTAGAACGCGATCGCGTAATCGGATCGCGTTACCATCGCCTTCTCAACTGCTTGCCTACCTTCACTTCTCGGTGGATTCCCGTGTCGCAAGAAAGGCCAAATGCCCTCCGGGTCCAATATGCATG
>JALIZH010018671.1:0-22233 GCA_030522465.1 Rhipicephalus appendiculatus | reverse complement strand
ACCGGCACTGCTGCTTAAGGCCCCACTGAGGCTTATTCTTCCTTTTTGCTGCCATTTTTGCTGTGCATAGTTCTGTACAAAAAGTTTATTGTCCTAAAACGTCCAGCGGTGAAGGCGTCTTCCTCCGGGTCAACGTCACAAAGACGGCGGCGATTTCCGTCGCGAAGCTCGGGCCCGGCCTTGCTTCGCCCACAAAGAACCTTCCCGAACACTCCTAAGTACGGACGAAAATTTACTGTTACTAAAACATCGTAGTTTGAATATAGTTCTTTTTTCCAAAAGGCGATTTCATTTTCTTGTTTTTAAAAGATCTCTCTGATAGACGTTGAGGAAGCTCTCTACCATTCTCAGTAAAAAAATAATCCATTATTTGGGTTGCTAACAACGTATGATGCACCAAACTCAGCCTGGTGGCCATGCCATTAGGTATGTGCTGCAAATTGGATGCAAAAGAAGGCATATTTTCAGGGCTCATTTTTTCTGTTGTAGCCGCAATCTTAATGAAACTTCAACACACAATAGTGCCAAAGAAAATATGGGGGGATGTTATGAGGTTGCAGGTTTGGTCCCTGACGGCGGCAAGTTGTCTTTCTGTCCGCTTTACTTTCTTCACATTTATAATATAATTATACTACAATTTGCAGGTGGTCCCAGTAATGGCAAGTTATGTTAGGTTCACTTTACTTTCTTCACATTTATATCATAAGTACTACAACACCCCCCTATACTTTCCTTGGTATTACTGTCTGCTTGTTCTCATGAAAATTATATACAAGTTGTTCAACATAATTGTATGTAACATAACCACTAAAGAGCTATCCAAAGGCAACGAATGCGCAGCCAGGTAGCATGGTGCAGCAAGCTTTGTCATCAGATCAGCCATTTGGCAAACTTGAAAAAAATTTTATCAGCGCCACCTAGATTGCGGACGAGCTCGCTTACACATCAAAACAACGCTCCGAGCGCCAATCAGATCAGAAATGTATGACTGTGAAAAGTAAAAGCTGTGAATTGCCAACAAGGTCAATATTATGCAACTAAAACTGTGTCAGTAACTTAGCACCGAGTGCATTCAGCACAGCACGCATGTATTTCTTCCTCCGCTGTTATGTCGGAAGGCGCAAAATACTGTGATAAATGAGCAGCTTGTGTTAAATATCATGTCTGCAGGCACACAAGAAAACATTATTCTATAAACAGTATTTTGATCAGGCAAAGGACATTAACACATTTCTGTTAACACCCGGAAGAAACCAATGGTCTGGTACGACAACCAGACCACCAGCTTCACTTGTTTGACCTGCGTAAGCATGTATGATGGCTTTCTATGGAAGTCACAGGCTTGCTTCTTAAGCCATCTGCTGCTGATGAGTGTATATCATTATTTTTAGCTCACCAGACGAGAGGAAGCAACGCTAGAGCGCAATAATGGAGCCATTGACTACTCACTACCAGCAAATTTTTTGTTGCATGATATAGACAAATGTAGGCATTGAACAGTTTTTACTATCCACAGTGATGAATGTCGTATCTCATTCGCCTACTGAGCATTGTTCACACACATAAGTCGAGCTTACCGGCAACTGTAATGGCAGTGATGTAATGTGAGCACCTGCAGACTCTAGTTACTGTCGCTACAGGTTGCCTGATGTTTTCCACACGGCCGATCACAAGACAAAGCCTGCCGCACTATGCAACCTGGCTATATATTTCTTGTTTTGGAACAGTCCCTTCCCAGTACATCACGCACAATTATGTCGAGCAACTTGCATCCACTTTGCAGCACGTGACTAAGTAATGGCACAGCAGCTAGGCTGAGTTGGTCACATTTGATGCATTCTATCTTGTTAGCAACTTGAATAATGCATTGTTGTTTACGCAGAATAGTGGAGCCCGTCCGTGACTGCAATATTACATTCCTAAAAAGAAAAAAAAATTGAAAACTGTCTTTTAGATAGTATTTTAAACATCAGCGTTTGTTTGTAAACCACACACGTTTAAGCACAACTGGTAGAATAACGGAAGCTGCGGAAACCACAAAAATTATATTAAAAGAAAGCGCAAATATGAAAGTCAATATTTACAGAGTTTCATCACCCTCAGCTTAAAGGGACCGACAAATGATTTTTCGCAACCCTAGGTTTTATGGCGCGAGAAAAAGCTCACCCTCCGTAGTGTTTGTAGCTGCAGTAGTTAATGCCAAAAGCACGTAGTTATTTTACAGGCAGTATTTTTCGATCTGAAAGGCTCTAAACATCGACGTACCGTTCCTCCAGCAACGCAGATCCAGCTTTCACGAACATCGGCGTTTAGTTCGCGTGTCTTCCACCACGCGCCGCATGAATTTTATCTTTTAGAATCTCGCGCGAAGTCAAGAGTTGCTTCACGGCAAGAAAGAAAAGGAAAGGAACAAAAGAAAAAGTTCAGAACACACAGCTTCACGACTTGGCTTGGCCTGCCGCGTTCGTTGCTAACGGCGAAAAAGATAAATCCGGCGAGCTGCAACGTAAAAGTGGCTAGTCATTCCCCGATTCTATGGCAACGACTCGTTTTACGCATCAGAAAAGGAAAACGGTGCCCGACTGCACGGGAAATTTTGAAAGGTCAGCCAAACGTATTCATTTCTTTTCCTTGCATTTTTTTTTACAGCAGGTATGTTATGCCCGCCGTTTGTCCGGTTCGCGATGTAAAGAAACCACGATCATGCCGGCGCGGCCACGTCAAGCAAATTAAGGGAAGATGCTACTTGAAACAAAAAAGCTTCTTTATTCTGTAGCCAAGGCAAATGAAATTTTTGCTATATACATGGGCTTTTATGCTAATCTCAAATATGTAATCAGTTTTATAGTAAGTTGCATAGTTTTCCTTTTGTACCATGACAATGTGTAAAATATAGTTCGTTTTAGACACACTCTTTTTGCCACTAAATTTTTATGGTTCTGATCCATTAATGGCTCATATTGCTCCACATTAACTGTATAATGCAAATAACTAACAAGAAGGTGTGTATAAGACATTTTAATGGACAAGAAAAATTGTAATGTCAGAAGTCTTAGAATGCCCAGACCATACTAATAGCTTGCTTTAGATTCGTAATAATTATATAGGTTATATACAGTTTTAAAGGAGTCACATGCACTCTTCACATGTTAAGGAATATGTGGGGGGAAATTTCATCTCGATCTGGCGATCAGAAGTGCCAAAAACATGATGTCAACACTGAAGTTACCCAAAATTGTATCTTGAGAAAAACGCATTTTAAAGGTATAAGTGAAAGCTCATCCATGCGGCACAGATAAGTGCTTTAAAATAATTTCTTCCATCATGAGAGCTTGGGAATCATGGTTATTTTTAGCATGTGGCTTTGGTGAACTGCTCATGGGAAATGCAATGGCAAGCAGCCAGGTGACGATTTACAGGGGACTCTAGACAATGAACTCTTTTTAGTTTTTATTAGCCACCTTCTGATCTTTAAAAGCGATTTTAACCTACTTCGAGTTTAATTACAATCTTCAATATTTTTGTCGCGAAAGTAGAGAAACTAAACTCGTGAAAGCAAATAAAAACAAAAAAATATATAATTTTGGAAAAAACCTTGCGTTTTTCGACTCCCATCTCCCCTTAAGAACAGCTGTGCCTAGTTAAACCAATGTAACCATAGACAAGCCTTATTAAGCCATGATGAGCATTGTAAAGCCCAATTAACTATGCATAACTAAGCTAATGAAATCACCCCTCCAAAAGCCCTAATTAAGCCTAGCTGAGATTCTCGTGTCATGCCGAACTATGAAGATGTGCCGAGCTTAATCTAATACCAATTAAGACTGAGCCTAACTAGTGCTAACTTGGCTAATTAGCTAATTAAGCTTAGTTTGACATGGGATGCAAGCTAATCGAGACCAAGCCTCGAATATGCAAGTTAGGCCAATTAAGCCAATTAAGGTACCTGCTGCTGTGATTGCGAAGCGATTCCCAATGGAACCCGATCGATACCTAGCCAATACTCGTGAATCGCAATGTGATCGCGTGAACACTTCGTGCATGGGCGTGTGAATAAACGTGTGTCTAGTCACGCCAGGACCAGCCGAGTGCGGACCAGCTCTGCTCTGCCCCAGCCTTGCACGACTCAGCGCAAGCTGCGCAATTTTTTTACAGTGTCGAAAGGCTCGGCTGATGGCAGATCTTGAAGCCCTTGGCGTGCATTTATGACTTAACAGTCGAATGATAGCATTTCGCAATGTTGAGTTCTAGGTTACTTAGCTTGTAGCGTCTGCTTACTTTTCGTCCCCGTGTTTCCCGAGCTCTTTTCTACTGCTTAGGCTTCTGTGGCTGCACAGAAAGCGGTTATACTTCTTATAATAATTGTCGGGGTTTCGCGTCCAAAGAGCGCGGTATGAATGTCAGAGATGCCGCAGTGAAGGGCCCCGATAGTAAGACCACGTGGGATTCTTTAACGTGCACCTAAATCTGTGCACATGGGCTTCTTGCATATTGCGTCCATCGAAATGCAGCCGCCGCGTCCGAGATTCGCTTCCGTGAATTAACACGGTGTTACCAAACATATGGTTCAAACTACAAAGTATGGCCGTGGCGGCCGCATTTTCGATGGAGGAGAAAACGCTTGAGGCCCGTGTGCTTAGATTTAGGTGCACGTTAAAGAAGCCCCGGTGGTCGAAATTTTCGGAGCCCTCCACTACGGCGTCTCTCATAATCATATGGTCGTTTTGGGACGCTAAACCCCAACAATTACTATGACTATTAAAGTACAATGTAATCGTTCTAAATGGTGTTGGCTCGCGGTACACACAAATCGGCGCATAGCACACATGATCACGCACGTGTGCTACCGCTACAGATTTGCCGGTCACCAGCTCCAAAAACACTACCTAAATATTATCATGCGAACGCCCTCTGGTATATGATTTCTTTAATAAACGAGAAATAATAATAATAATAATAATAATAATAATAATAATAATAATAATAATAATAATAATAATAATAATATCTGGAGTTTTGCGTGCCAAGACCGCGATATGAATATGAGGCCCGCCGTAGAGGAGAACTCCGGAAATTTTGATCATCTGGTGTGCTTTAAGGTACGCTGACATCAAACAGTACACGCGGTCCTCTACCGTTTCGCCTCCATCGAAATGCGACAACCGCGGTCGGGATCAAACCTGCGTCTTTCAGGTCACCAGCCGACCTCCATAGCCGCTATACCATCGCGGCGGCATATCTACAGTGTCTCCACAGCCGCCAAAGTCCCCCATGAAAAAAAAAAAAGAAGAAAAAAAAAACACGGAATAAAATTCTAATAAAGAGCCTAAGGCTATACCATCTCTCCAATGCTATTCACCGCGTGTTTACAGGAGGCTTTCGGAGCGTTGGATTGCGAACAGCATGCGATAGCAGTTAATGAAGAGTAGCTTAGTAACGTGCGATTCACTTATTACATTGCCCTGTTGAGTAACTCGGAGAAACTATTGCAAATCATAACTACGGAATTAGACAGGGAAAGCAGAGCGGTGGGTCAGAAAATTAATATGCAGAAAACTACAGTAATGTTGAGCAGTCTCGGAAGAGAAGAGCGGTTTGCGATGCCCACCGAAACACTGGAACTGGTAAAGGAATATGTCTATTCAGGGTAGGTAGCGACCGCAGATACGAACCATGAGAATGAAGTAACCAGAAGTATAAGAATGTTGTAGTGTGCATTTTGCACGTATTCCGAGATAATGAATGGCAGTTTACCACTATCTCTCAAGAGAAAAGTATATACAGTGAAACCTCGGTGATACGAATCTCACGGGGCCACCAAAAATATTCGTGTCATCCGAAATTCGCATCACCAGAAAGCATGGAAAATTAGCATCGACAAAAGAAAGCTGGCGTACATTTTCATTTATTGTTTTTCAGGGCCGCAGCAACGTCAGGAAGAACTCTGAATGATTGTCAGTTAAGTTTTCAGATGTCGGCAATCATACCAGGCCTCGTCAATATACGACCCTTACGCGCGTGTTTAATTAATGAACCAGGTGCGTTGTGACCCGCGACACAGTAGCCCCTTCCAAATTTTAGTATGCTTTTTAGCATGACACCGGAGTACTGCGGCGAAAGTAACAAAAGAAGCGCTTTGACGTGATAGATCAAGACCACAAAATTTCAGAACTATGGTCCTGTGTTATGGTTTTGTTACCGCGGATGTGTTCGGGATGTTTTTTGGGAGATTTACAGCCGTTCCCGCACAGGTGCGACCTCAACAGTCACGCATGTTAACGTTGTGAGGCCTGACTCCTTCGCCAACGCCGTCCTCGACTTCTTCCGGTCCTCGTCCACCTTTCATAGGATGTCTGATGCACGAGGCAGGCACGTGTAAACACAGCACGACAGCAGCCCGCGTCGACGAGTTCGAAAAAAAAGCATGGCGCTCATTTCCTGTAATATAAACGCTAAGGCACACTGAAGCATATCAGAGCCTCAAAGATTCGCGCACACAATCTCCGAGGCCGTGACGCGTCTCTGAACGTTTCTTCTAACCGTAAGAAAAGTATTTTTCTTACAGCGTGGCTCTGACGATTCGGCGGTGCGGCGCGCATGCCCGCGTTTGCGTTCCCGCGCTCGCACGTGTTCGGCGCCCTCTTCCGCGACAGCGCGGACAGTACCTCTTCGTACCTGGGCGGTAGCGTACGTTCATATCAAACGTCGCGGGGTGAAAAGCGGTTCGCAACAACCGCACTCCATTAAATTGCAGGCCAACGGGCCTTGCCCGGGACGAAAGGAAAATTCGTATCAGCCCGAAATTCCTATTAGCTGTGATCGTATCACCGAGGTTTCACTGTAACAACTTAATTTTACCGGTACTTACTTATACGAGAAGAAACCTGGAGGTTTACGAAAAGGCGAAGAGCGTTGAACTTAGATTGAGGACGACGCAGCGAGCCATTGAAATATATATGATAGGTGTAACCCAGTGATGTACACGTTCCTCTAAAGCAGGAACGAAAGCTCGTTCCTCGTTCCTCCCCCATTTTGGAACGAGTTCCCGTTACAAGTTCCTGTTACACGAAAGGAACTCGTTACAGTTACATTTCGCAAATTGGAACGTGCCGTTCCATTAACGTTACATTATACTTTTTGATAAAAATATAGTGTCGGATAATCCTGAAGCGAAATAAAGTGACCAACTTTAGGCTGACATAGAGCTACATATATTATGGGAATTTGACATCGCCGACAGCAGGCTATACGTAGGTAAAAAGAATCGAAATAAACGCTCCGACAATAATTTTTTAGAGACCACCGGCCATACTACAAGCATGTCTAACTGCAACTTTCGTGCTCGTCAATTTCAAGTCGCACACATGTGGCGCTTTCACAGTCGGTCTTCAAAGGTGCAATCAAGATACTGCACTTGAGATATTCAAATATAAATCTCCATCCATGTAGCAATATAATGAACTTTCTTCCACAGGAAACCGCATCGAAAGGGTCAATAATTAGGCGTTTAATGAGGGGTGATTCAATGTTTCAGTGTCAGTAGAAAATAATGTCCAGGATAAACATTTATAACTTAGCGAAGTCCCCTGGTCGCCGTCAGCCAATATATTTCTGTGTATTCCTCTCTCTGTCTTTCTACCTTCTCTCTTTCTTCCGTTTTTTTCTTTCTCTCTGTCTCTCCGTAGTCGTTTTCTCGCTTTCTTTTTCTCACTTTCTTCCCTTTGTTTCTATGCCTCTCTTTCTTTCCATTCCTTTCTTTCTCTTTTTATACTCGTTCTGCA
The DNA here is from genome assembly GCA_030522465.1 of Rhipicephalus appendiculatus. Classification (NCBI taxonomy): domain Eukaryota; kingdom Metazoa; phylum Arthropoda; class Arachnida; order Ixodida; family Ixodidae; genus Rhipicephalus; species Rhipicephalus appendiculatus. The sequence goes on along the minus strand of JALIZH010018671.1, from coordinate 14,452 downwards.
CTTCGCCTTCTCATCCTTCTCACCCTCACTACCCTTTCCTACCTCCTTGCTATTCGATACTTTACTATACAAAGCTATGACTATACAAAGCTATGCTATGCTCTGCTAGCGTGCGCTGATGTTGCAGAGAAACGCATAGCCAATAATATTCTCAACGTCCCACTTCAGTAGGATGGTCACTCAGCTAAGAGATATATCCGAGTAACTGGAAAGTCAGCCAGACTGCTGTTTGCATTGGTGAGGTGCTTATCCTTTACCGATGTTCTAGCGTTTAACTGAGAATGGCCGTTACTAGATACATTCGCTCTAGAGTGAATGCTGATTCTTTAGTGCTATCTGTTCGTTGTGGGCCGCGATACGAGTAGAATGAACATATCAGTTCTCTGTCCGTATTGAATTGCTTCAAAGTGTCAGGCCTATCGTATGATGAATAAATACCATCAAAGAAAAAAAAACTTGATAGACGAGTGATTACGACGCTCGACTTCTGATCGTGGACAGGCGGTTTCGAATATTGCCTCGCCGATATTTTTTTTTTGCCAAGAGTTTCTTTCTCTTTCTCTATGTCTCTTTCTTTCTCTATCCATATTCTCGTTCTCTTGCCCATCGGACTTCTTGCATCCCACTCCGGACAAAGCGGCGCACGTGTTCTGGGAGCGAAGCAAAAGAGGAAGAGGACGAAGAGAGCGTGTGCTGGTTCATGATGATGACTTTCTTTCTACGACAGACGGCAAACCTCGAGCATAGGAGCTCTGCTGTAAAAAATCGTCTCTTCCGCACGCGGTCGGTGTCGGCGTTGCGCGCTTCACTGCGCCTTCGGCGGGCGCCTTGGAGCGAAAACCAGGATGCAGCACAGTCACGTGACAGGTGAGCGGTACATTATTGTGCCTTACGCGGTCGGCCATCCGCCCTGTTCTGCATGATGTGCGGCGAGCGCGCGCCTGTTGATTGCCGTGGAACGTTTACAGAAGGAACGCCATTCCCTCTACCGTTCCTTCGTAAACGTAACGCGTTACCGTTACAGTTCCCCCGATCCTGAATGGAACGGTGGCGTTCCTCCATTCCTCCAAAAAGGAACTGGTTCCTGGAACGTCGTTCCTTGGAACGCCGTTCCGTACAACACTGGTGTAACCTTATAATGGACAAGAAGAGAGCAGAGTGGGCGAGAGAACAGATAGGTGTTAAGGATATCTTAGTCAAAATTAAGACGAAGAAATGGGCAGGGCATGAAGCGAGAAGGCAAGGTAACTGGCGGCCATTCAAAGTAACAGCGTGGATTCTAACAGAAGGCAAGCGCGCAAAAGTTTGATTGCACGATTGGTACAGAGGCGCAAATCTTATGTATATATATATTGTCACGTGCTTGCGGCAAGAAAGCAAGAAAGACGGTGATACAATTATGCATGTGCCATGTAGGACAGTAGAAAGGAAGAAGAAGAACTCGTTTTTTGCGCGTTCTATTAAAGAGACCGACCTGCTTCGGTTATCTCGATCTCTGCTGCTTCAAGACCTCTGCTTTGACGTCGTGACACTGGTGGAGGTGCTGGAGCCTACAACCTGATGCAGGACAACCTTGCTCGGACCCGTTCACCCAGTCCGGAGCCTGAGCCCCTCGTCACGACTCCTGTGCACCGCTTCAGCCGGCGCCTACTAGGCCTAAGTCCGGAGTCCGCACCTATTCCTCCTTTTACCAGCATGGCAGCTCCTACCACATCCACGGTTCCCCTTCCATCGCAGGCACCTGTTCCCTCGCAGGTGACTCTTGAACATCCTCGCGTTCCGGAAATTTTCCGTGGGGAAGAGTATGAGGATGTCGAGGACTGGCTCGAACAGTTCGAACGGGTCGCTGTAGCCAATCACTGGAGCGAGCAACAGAAACTTGGCCGCGCCTATTTCGCACTGGAAAATAGCGCTCGCACGTGGTAGGAGAACCGCGAGGCTACTTTCCAAACTTGGGACAATTTCCGTCGCAAGCTGCTCGACACTTTCCTGAGCTCGGACCGACGGGCTCGCGCACATCAACTGATTGAAGCTCGCGTGCAAAAGCCCAACGAAACAGTCGCCATGTACGCAGAGGATATGATCCGTCTGTTTCGACGAGCTGACCCTGACATGCCCGAGGCAAAGAAGGTGCGTCACCTCATGCGGGGCGTAAAGGAACCACTGTTCGCGGGCCTCGTACGAAATCCGCCCACAACAGTGGATGAATTTATAAGAGAGGCCACTGTCATCGAGCGCGCACTGCAACAACGATGCCGCCACTTTGACCGCCTGCCGAACCACACGGCAGCAAGTGCTGTAGCTCAGAACACTACCGTCTGCGAAAGTTCCCTTCGACAACTGATCAGGGAAATACTGCGTGAGGAACTTCGGGCCCTGAGCGTTCCTCCCACCGAGCCGCCGGTCGCTTCTGTTGCCGAAATCGTCCGCCAGGAGTTGAGGCAAGCATTTACATCACCCGCGCCATGTCCTGAGCCACCTCCAGCGAGCTATGCTGATGTGGTCCGTCGTCCTCCACCATCATTTGAGCCGACACCCTTCCAGACACGACCCGCTGCAGTGCCTTGGTGGCAACGGGATTCTGTGAGACGAGCACCAGTTCGCTGAACCGACTTGTGGCGCACGGCCGATCGTCGACCTATTTGCTTCCGCTGCGGGGAACCAGGTCACATTGCCCGCTATTGCCATCATGGTGATTCCCGGTTCGGCAATTTTTCTCCTCCCGCTTCCTTCCGTTTTGAAGACCGTCACGCCCATGACGCCGATCACCTGTCGACCGGCCAAGCAACTCCACCTCGTCGCTGGCGATCTCCATCACCTGCGCGTCCCACTTCCCCAAACCATCAGAGCTACGCTGACGTCACCAGAGGCCGTTCGTTTAGCCCGCGCCGGGGAAACTAACGGCTGCGACCTCCGGGGGCAAGGTTGCCAATCGTCGACACGCCGAAAAGTCCCCCCCTACCGCCGCAAGAAGATATGACGACGACTGCGACGACGACTGCGACGACGAATGCGGCGACGAATACGACGACGAATACTAATGCCGATGGAGCTGTACGTGCCGATCTTGGCGTTCTCCTAGACGGACATCACGTGACAGCACTGATTGACACTGGCGCCGACTTCTCGATCATGCGACAAGAGCTCGCCGACCGCCTTAGGAAGGTCAAGACACCGTAGACAGGGCCGCACATAAGGAGTGCTGGTGGTCAGCTGATGACTCCCACGGGTAAATGCACCGCTCGACTTCGCATCGGTGATTCCAGCTTCGTCGCCACTTTTGTCGTGTTGCCAGAGTGCTGTAAAGAGCTCATTTTGGGCATGGATTTTCTTCAAGATCATGGCGCTGTTATCAATATTCCTGAACGTAAGGTGACGTTTTGCGCACATCCATATGTCGACACCAGCAGTGACGAACCACACGGGCGTTTGCGAGTAGCCGATGATGTGACGCTCCCACCGAGATTCTGCTGCCTTGTGTCGGTGTCGTGTGGGTGGCCATACCATAAGGATGTGATAGCGGAGCACATAGTTGCACTTTTGCTTACGCAAGGCATTTCCATCGCGAGAGGCATCCTTGCGCTGACTAATGGACAGGCAGAAGTGCTCCTCACAAACTTCAGCAACGAGCGCCGTCAAATCCAGAAGGGCACCGCAATTGCCTACTACGACGATGTAGACCAAGCCGGGCATTGTTTTGCTTTACAACCGGACGACGCGACTGTCCCTGCCTCGACACCTTTGTCTGTGGACATCTGCTCCACACTGCCGCCCTCTGATAGGAAGCGCCTGCTTGAACTGATACACCAGTTAGAAGACTGCTTTTCGTGTACGTCAAAGGTGCAGCAAACACCGTTGACAAAGCACCGAATCATTATTGAAGACAACACGCGACCGATTCGGCAAAATCCCTACCGTGTGGCTCCGAAAGAACGCGAGGAGATTCAAAAGCAAGTACAGAAGATGCTCGAGGATGACGTCATACAACCTTCGAAATGTCCTTGGGCGTCCCCCGTGGTTTTGGTCAAGAAAAAAGACGGCAGCTTGCGCTTCTGCATAGATTATCGCAAGTTGAACCAAGTGACCAAGAAAGACGTCTATCCACTGCCTCGCATAGACGATTCGCTCGATAGGCTGCGTCATGCGCGCTATTTCTCATCCATGGACCTACGAAGTGGCTACTGGCAGATAGAGGTCGACGCGAGAGATCGCGAAAAAACTGCCTTTGTCACGCCCGACGGCCTTTACGAATTTAAGGTGCTTCCTTTTGGGTTGTGCTCGGCGCCAGCCACTTTTCAGCGTCTAATGGACACCGTGCTATCAGGCCTGAAGTGGCAAACATGCTTGGTCTATCTCGACGATGATGTTATTGTATTCTCAGCAACATTTGAGGAACATCTAAGCCGTTTATTCACTGTCCTCCAAGCCATACGTTCGGCCGGCCTTACTTTAAAGGCGGAAAAATGCCATTTCGGTTTCAACGAACTCAGCTTCCTAGGCCACGTCGTCAGTTACGAGGGTGTTCGACCTGACCCGGCCAAAATAGATGCCGTAATCAAATTTCCTGCACCACGTGACAAAAAGGCCGTGAGGCGCTTCTTAGGTCTGTGCGCCTATTACCGACGATTCATCGAGGACTTTTCGTCTATTGCGGCGCCATTGACACGACTCACAATTGAGGACGTTCCCTTCCTTTGGGGTGAACAGGAGCAAATGGCATTTAATGAACTACGTCAACGCCTGCAAACACCCCCCAGTTCTTGCGCACTTCGACCAGGAAGCCCCTACAGCACTTCACACTGACGCCAGCAATGTGGGTCTGGGTGCCGTTCTGGTGCAGTGGCAAGACGGCTGTGAAAAAGTAATAGCCTACGCCAGCAGAACGCTCTCTCGCACGGAGGAGAACTACTCGACCATCGAGAAGGAGTGCCTCGCCGTGGTATGGGCGGTTATCAAATTTCGTCCATATTTGTACGGCCGCTCATTCAAGGTTGTCAGCGATCATCACTCTCTGTGCTGGCTCACCAACCTGAAAGACCCATGTGGCCGTTTTGGGGCGCTGGTGTCTTAGACTTCAAGAGTTCGACATGACCATCATCTATAAATCCGGGAAGAGGCATACCGACGCCGACTGTCTCTCACGGTCACCAGTCGAGCCTGCCACTCCTGATGACGAGAATATCGACGCTGCATTCTTGGGAGTTGTCAACACGGCCACTATTGCACAAGAGCAGCGCAGTGACCCTGAGCTGTTACCACTCATTGATTACTTAGACGGACGACGTAAAGACGTCCCGCGGTTATTTGCTAGGGGACTGCCATCTTTTTGCTTGCGAAACGATGTTCTCTACAAGAAAAACTTCTCTCCAACCGGCAGTTGTGCCTGCATCGCTTCGAAAAGAAATTATTGAAGCGTGCCATGATGAACCCACTTCTGGTCATCTAGGCTACACCCGAACATTGTGCCGACTACGATGCAAGTACTACTGGCCAAAGCTACCTGCTGCTGTTAAATATCACGTGCAAACTTGCACCGACTGCCAAAGACGCAAAGTGCCCCCCGGCAAGCCAGCCGGTCTCTTACATCCAGTCGAAGCGCCAGCAAAGCCGTTCGCCCAGATTGGGATGGATTTCCTGGGCCCATTCCCAACTTCTACCACAGGGAACAGATGGATTATTGTGGCCACCGATTACCGCTCTCGTTATGCGGAGACTAAAGCTATGCAGCGCGGTACAGCAGCAGAAGCCGCTCAGTTCTTCATCGAAAACATCGTTCTCCGGCATGGCGCTCCAACAGCAGTGATCACAGACAGAGGAACTGCCTTCACCGCAGAACTTTTGGAGTCGGTTCTCAGACTCAGCGGTACAGCTCACCGGAGAACAACTGCATACCATCCGCAGACAAACGCACTAACGGAGCGCCTCAATAAGACCCTCAGACAGACATGCTCTGCATGTACGTCGACACGGAACATAGAAACTGGGATCAGATATTGCCTTACGCGACCTTTGCTTACAATACCGCTCGACAAGAAACCACTGGAATGACACCGTTCAGTTTGGTCCATGGTCGCGAAGTCACGACAACGCTGGACGCCATGTTGCCGCACGAGTGTGACGACGTCCATATAGACGCCGAAGAATTCTCTCAGCGCGCCGAGGAAGCAAGACAGCTCGCGCTCGTGCGAATCTGTCATCAGCAATATCAAGATGCACAACAGTACGACCCACGACACAAGTTCATTAGCTACACACCAGGCGACAAGGTATGGGTCTGGATTCCAATACGCCGACGTGGACTGTCTGAAAAACTGCTAAGGCGGTACTTCGGCCCATACAGAGTCACCCGACGCTTGAACGACGTGAACTACGAGGTTGTTCCCGACAGTGATTGTAGTTCTAAGCGGCGCAAGCATTCACCCGAAGTCGTGCACGTCATGCGGATGAAACCGTATTTATCCAGTTAGTTCCCGGTTACCGTGTGAGCGCGACCAATCCATACGCCAGGTAGAGCGTCTAAGTTGCGCATCGGGACGATGCCTTTTTCGGAGGGAGGCAAATGTCACGTGCTTGCGGCAAGAAAGCAAGATAGACGGTGATACAATTATGCATGTGCCATGTAGGACACTAGAAAGGAAAAAGAAGAAGAATTCGTTTTTTGCGCGTTCTATTAAAGAGACCGACGAATTGGGAATGTCACAAAGAAAGTTTATGTACACGTTCTGCGAGGCATGAGAACACAATTAATTCTTGGCCTAGATAGCGCTTCGTACTTCAATCTTTCTGTAAATTTGGAAAGCCAGTCAGTAACACAAGGACGTGAAAATTTGAAACTGTTGAATCACAATGAAAAGAAAACCACTAAAGCACCGCTGTTGAGAACCCTAAATTCAGAAAACTTGCCAGCAAATGAATCAGCAGTGCTCGACTCTCTATTAAATAAGTATGACGAGATCTTCTCGAAATCCCAGACAGATATTGGATGCATCACAACTGAGCAACATAGGATTGCACTTACCAATGCTGTCCTTATTCATTGAGTGCCATACAGATGTTCACAGGCCGACAAAGCGGAAATTAACAAACAAGTTGACGCCCTCATTAATCAAGGTGTTGTGAGGCCTTCGTTGTCGCCCTTTGCCGCACCGGTCATCTCAGCGGAAAAGAAAGGCGAAGGACGTACTCGTCCATGTATTGACTATCGCAAGCTCAACGCCATAACGGTACCCGACTGTCAACCAATTCCACGTATAGATGACATTCTGGACCACTTGGGAAAAGCGAACTTTTTCACTGCACGAGATGTAACGTCGGGATACTGGCATGTCCGAATGCATCCCGACGACGTTAAAAAAACTGCGTTTGTCACGACTAATGGTCATTATGAGTGGTTGGTAATGCCGTTCGGGTAAAAGAACGCTCCGGCTACATTTGAAAGAGCCATGAAATCAATAATAGCCAAACATCAGCTCACTAATGTTAGCAATTACTTTGACGATGTGGTCGTATACTCTGAGACATTTGACGATCATATACGACACCTCGAGGCACTGTTGAAAGCTCTTAAAGACGAGAACGTAGAAGTGAAACGGAAAAAGTGCCAATTTGCAAGATCCAGCATTGAATACTTGGGCCACAAAATTTCACAAGGAATAGTGACACCTAAGCAAAGTAACGTGGCTCCAATACTCAAATTTCCGACGCCTAAACGAGAGAAAGACCTCCAGCTTTTCCTGGGCACCCTAAACACTTACCGTCAGTACATCCGTCATTTCAGCGACATCGCTCTCCCACTCACGAAACTACTCCACAAAGGAAGCAAGTGGACGTGGACAGAGGCATGCGAGCAAGCTTTTCGGGAACTGAAGGAGCGCGTAACTGAAGAACCGGTGCTTCGCATATACGACACTTCGAGACCATGTACTGTGTACTGTGATGCGTCTGGCGAAGGCATTGGTGCAGTGCTGAAGCAACCTGACGACAAAGGCAAGGAACATCCCGTTGCCTATTACTCCCGCAAACTACTTAAGCACGAGGTCGATTATGCTATTACAGAAAGAGAATGCCTTGCAATTATAGATGACATTGATAAATGGCATCGCTACCTTCATGGAAAGCCACTCACTGTTGTAACGCATCACTCCGCACTACAGTGGCTGAAGAATATTAAGAATCCTCAAGGTCGTCTCTTCCGGTGGTCGTTGAAACTATCGATGTATGCAGTAAACATCAAACACCAAAAGGCCATAAGCAACGTCGAAGCAGATGCACTCTCCAGAGCCCCAATAGTTCAACTTCTGTCCCACGATGAACTTCAACGATGCAGCAATGAGCGCCCAAAAGGACGTATTCATTGGAAAACAACGTAGTCATCGTCAAAACAAAAGCACTAAGGAAGATCTATGTGCCCCATGAACTACGCCCAACCATTCTTAAGAACGCACATCAACATTTTGGGCATGTCGGAGTGAAGAAGACAGTACCACTCTTGTCGCCGCAATTTTATTGGCCGGATATGCTAACCGATGTTGCCACCTACATTCGGCGTTGTGATACATGCCAGAGATGCAAGAAGACGAAAACAAACAAGTACGGGACACTTGAATCCCTGACTCCTGCTGAACAGCCTTTTCACCTTTTTGCGATGGACACCATTGGGGGGATCTTGTGGGTATGGCTCATCAAAAAGGTTTATCCACTTGGTTATTGACCATGCTACTCGCTACGTATGGGCGTTCGCCCAAAAAAGTGAGAACAGCGACGCCTACATCTGATGCTTAAAAACGATTTTTGCTGCCGGAAAATCACGGAAGTTCCTTTCAGATCGTGGAACAGGATTCACTGCAGAAAAATTTAAACAGTTTCTAAAACATCACCGAATACACCAACTCTTCACCTCATCTCATTATCCGCAATGCAATGGTATGAACGAGCGGACAAACTAGACCATCGTAACCAGACTTAAGTGCAAGATCAATGAAGAGCCACAGAAGTGTTGGACTAAGCTGCTGTCGGAGGTAATAGACGAATACAACAGAACGCCTCGCGAAGTTACCGGCTACGCACCGTCCTTCCTGATGTATGGAATTCCATCTTATCCAACTGTACTGAAACAGCGAGAACAAACGGTGGAAGAAGCGCGGAAAGCTGCTGTTAATAATTCTATCGCCTACCACAACATGAACAAAGTAATCTATGATAGGAAATTTCTTCCAATTGAGTTCCAAGTCGGTGACTTTCTCCTTTACGAGACACAATGGCATCCCAACAACGGCAAACTGAGTTGCGTCATGGAAGGTCCCTACAAGATTCTACGCAAAGTCTCACCAGTGAACTATGAGATCAACCGCTCTGTGTTGCCCTTAGGTAGAAACTCGGACATTTTTCATGTTAGCAAACTACGACGTTATTTTGTACCTTCTGAACTGAGACTTTCTCGAGGGGAGGGGGGAAGAGTGTAACGTATGAACAAGGAGATGGTAGGAGAAGCCGACGAAGAAGTGCGCGTGCTTTAGAATAAATGGATGGCATCTGAACCACGACGTGTATCTGTTCTCTAACGTCACACACACACACACACACACACACACACACACACACACACACACACACACACACACACACACACACACACACACACACACACACACACACACACACACACACACACACACACACACACACACACACACACACACACACACACATACACACACACACACACACACACACACACACACACACACACAAACACACACACAAACACACACACACACACACACATATATATATATATATATTTATATATAGCTGTCGTCACTAGCCTCAGCCCCTAATGGCCCTCAGGTAAACTTAAGTAAGTGTTGCTTTGGCATACGAAAGCTGCTTATTCTGGGCATCTTCTTCCGAGTAGGCGTTCTTCCTTATCCCGCGACACTTCATGCTGTTGCTGCGTTTCCTAAACTGACAATAAAATACCTGCGCAGCTTTGTATGCCTTTGATTTTATTTTAGACGTTTCATTCGCAGCTTCCCTACAATTATAGCGCCTTTAACTGACCTCCGCAGCGGCTGCGACCTTTGAGCCAAGTCACATGTGGCGATGCATCAGGAAAACTCCGATGTATTCTTACGTTGCCTCCAATCTTGCAACATATTGATTTGCTCGCCCCATATGAGAGAGAGAGAGAGAATATGACAGAAAAGCTGAGAGCACCCCAAATGAAACTCACAAGGACACTAGCGGTGTTGTCTTCGGGGCTGTGCTTATTGCCCAGTGTAAACGCGCATTTGACGACTTAGTTGTTGCTTATGCCAGCCACGCACCTACCAAAGCAGGCACGAACATACATAAAGTACGCTTGAACCCCGTAACCCCCCCTCCCCCCTGCATCCGCCGATAAATACACATTCTAGCTGCGCTCTTCTTGTCCACCTACGACGCGTTCGCGCTATAGCCTTCACCGACATACCTGTGCAGCGGCGCAAAGACCCCTGCATTGCTTACCTTATGGACTTGTTGCGTGAAGCAACGTCACCTACCGTCCCTAGAGAAATAAGCCATCAAACACCATCTCATTTTTCGCAAGTTGCTCTACCATCACAACTACCTCTGTGATGGACGCAAATGGCTCTTATTCCGCGCCATCTATACGTTAAGACATATGCGCCACCTTCAACGCTGACTCATAGTGTGCACATGCCGAAGGGTTGAAGACTTGCACATTCCTCCGGTTCTGCTACTATATCAACGCAGAATGTTCCGCTTCGTCCGCCGCTACATCTGTTGCGTCGCGCAGCGCCGCAACAATTCCCCGTGCCATTTCCCTGCTCCGTAACAACTAACTGACTTGCCCTCTCCGCCCCTTGGACTACGCCGGCGTTGATTTGTACAGACTTCTTTCCATCACTCCTGCTACCAACCGACAGATAATTGTTGCCATCCATCACTCGCTAAGCAGAGATTTCACCATTGCCATCTACATCGGCTAGCAATGTTGCCTCTCATTTCACACCACGTCATTCTACAGTACGGCGCACTACGTGAGCCGCGCATCGCCCGTAGGACGTGTATTTCTGTCGGACGTCGTCAAGAAATTTTAGAGGAATGCAAGGTCTTTCACCACACCACCACATCTTACAATCATAAAACGAATGGTTTAACAGAAATATTTCATCGAACATCAGGTGATATGCTGACAATGTACGTCACTTCCGATTACTAAGACTGGAACCGTGTCATTCTCTTCGTGACGTACGCCCAAAACACTGCTACGCAGACCACGACTGGACTTTCTCCTGTCTTCTACCTATAAGGACTCGAGCCCTCCTGCACATTATGCGCAATACCTCCTTGCCACGCTTATGTGAGTGAGTCGACGGCAGTTCCCAAGCTGCTAAGTGCTGAAGAGGGTCGCAGAGAGCCCGATCTCACGCCAAAGCGCCAAATACACCATCGAGATGTCTCGAAGCCTTTTAGCGTCGTATACGCGTGACTGACTTGTGTGGCTCTGGACTCCTTGAGGTAGCCCCGGTCGTTGAACGAAACTTCTTTCGAAGTACCGCGGGCCGTACCGTATGATCTAGCAAGCCTCGCACTTGATCTACGGCATCAAGCCACTTGAGCCTTCTTCTTATATAGAAATCAACAATGTCAAGGCATGAGATTGCGCAATGGAACTGCTAAAGCCTTACTATCTCTGTGCCGTGGTGTTCTGCCCGTGTTCGCCAGGATGGCTCTGTTTCGGAAGGGAAGTAAATAGAGAGTTTTAGAACACCGTACGCAAAGCTTGCCGGTGTTGCAGGCGTAGCGTTAGCGTTCGTCTCTTAACGGGAGCGCGCAAGAGGTTAGCGTACCATGCATGCGCAACGCAAACGCAAAGATTTGCGTACGCTATTCTAAAACTCTCTAAAAGCGGCACTGCTTGCAGAAGCAGAAAACGCTGCTGATGTAGAAAGAAAAAAGACGATTCGGCAACACAAGCTCTGCGCTGGTTCTGCCATTGCTGCTCAGTCTCTAATAGTACAGTGCTTATTTATAACGCTTCATTATACTATCAATAGCTTTCCTCATGCTTTCCTTGGATACAATATGTGTTACCTTATGGAGGCTGCGGTTAACTAAAATATATAGGCCACTGGTTCCCATTCCTTTGTTGCTTAAATAATGGGTTGCGTAATAAGAAATAATGAAACATGAAAAGTTTAGAAGGACTGACAGCTGGGCAAGTTGGTATGAATTCATAGTACTGAAACGGCGCCACAAAGGAAGACGAATGCACAGAAAAAAAGAGGACACGAAACACAAGCGCTTGTGTTTCGTGTCCTCTTTTTTTTTGTGTGCATTCGTCTTCCTTTGTGGCGCCGTTTCAGTACTATGAGAAGTTTACTTGCTCCATTTCCAGAATCGAAGCCGGCACTGCAGCAAAGATTCCAGGTGCAACGCTTTAGCGAAAAAACAAGCAACTAAATCTTGAGCAATGACGCACCAGTAATAATAATTGCGGGAGCTTTAAGTGCCAAAACTATGATATGTTTATGAGGCGCGCCGTAGAGGAGGACTGGACTTGGAAAAACAATGTCCTACAGCACGCGCTTAGCGCGTAGCGGGCGTCCCCCATTCCCTGTTGCGGCAGAGGAGGGTGCCGAAAATTTCGACCACCTGGGGTTCTATGACGTGAATTTACGCCTACGTACACGCATCTAAATATAAGTACTCTAGGACTTTCGCCTTGTTCGAAAATGCTAGAGCCGTGGCCACGATCAAACCCATGTACTTCGGTTCGGCAGCCGAGCACCGTAACCACTGACAGCAATTCTGTAAAAGAAAAAAAAGAACAACAATTTCTTGGTGATTAGAACCCGGGCCGCTCCGACCACGCGCAAGCTGCCAACTCAGGCGCTCAACCATCTCGGCCACATTGAACGCCAGCTGGGAGGCGATAAAATGGGTAATATCAAGATAGCATGGTCAAAGACTGCAGTCGAAGACGCGACTGTGTTACAGAAAAAAATCATTTTGGAACGTGTTTTTCGTCACACAGAAACATTATTGCGGGCTCAAGCTTCGCCTTCGTACTACTTAGATCTTTGAGACATTTGCAGGTTTCCGTCTAGTTTTTTCAGACGGCCCGTTTTTGTCCCGAAAAACAAAGCGTGATTTCGGCCGCTTCCATAGGATTCCATTGTTTAAACTTGAGTCACCGTGGGAGCAGAATGTGAAGCCCCGATGTTAACAATGCTGCATTTGTTAAGTGCGGTACAGCTCCTAGAACGTGCCCCTTTAATAAGTTTTGGAAGTTGCACCTCTACGATTTTTTATCACCGAAAAATGACCTTGTCCCATTGAAAACGTGAGAGCTTGCAGCAGTGGCCGCTAGGAGCGCTGATCATCCACTGTCCCCGAAAGGTGGATATGCTGAAAATTGATAGCAATGCCGCCAGCCCTTCTCGTGATTTGTGAAAGCTGTCGTCATTCTGCTTTCGCAGGAGTTCCTGCAACTGTGCTTAACCCCTTTTATTTTGAGCTTTTCAACTATTTATGAAAATAACAAGCTGTTACAATGAGATGTGACATTATACACCTTCCCTGTATTTGTACCGCGCTGTGTGCGCCTGCGTCCAGGGTTGCCTGCACCTGTGTCATAAGTGGCTTATCCCGGCGTCGTTACCCTTTCGATGCATGAGCCACGCCAAGTGATCAAAAACGTCACTACGCATATGCACGGCCGCGCCGAGTAGCAGGGTGCGTCATTTCTGAGACGAAGTGAAGGTATGAAAACTACGTCGCTTCAAAGCCTTAGCGACCTGAAAACCGCGGGCGGTTGCATGACCACGCTGAAAAGTTGCTCAAGATCTACTGACGAGCATGGTATCATTACGACACGTGAAGACAGTGCCACTTTAATGCATACTACTAATGAAGGCCTATATGTACATTTTATGGAGTAATATCTTTAATATAAAGAAAGGAACAATATTTCAATACTAACAAAACAATCATCGACTGCGTACAGCAATGAACGGTTAGGTGGCCGGGTACATCTGATCGTTCAGGTTTTGCCGCCAGAGGTGCCACAGGTTATTTTTTGCCATTTTAAATGAAGAAATAAAAATATAAATCAACCTTTCACGAAAAAAAACAGGGTTGGTTTGAGTCAACGCGACGAACAATCTTTCCATCAGTGGAGCCGTCTCATTTCATGTTCTGGGCAGTTTTTGTTCCCTTTACCTAGTCCGCAGCACTAAGTTTCTGAAATCGGGTATTTTATGCCATTCACCGTGTTGTTATCTTTTCCCCTGAAACATTGTTCCACAGAAAAGAAAAACAAAATACTAAGAATTTTGAATATCACTTGTTCTTTGATTAGAACAAATATTGTGACCAAGACATTGAGCATTTTCTTTTTTTTTTTGCAGGGTGTGCTTCTAGTTCCGAAATTCTGAAATTCGCA